>PVIR01001447.1:0-123509 GCA_004026965.1 Petromus typicus | reverse complement strand
AGCAGCTATGGTGCACTATACTCTACTACCATGATATTTCTGTGGTGAGTGAGGCCCATCTACTACAAGCTAAAACTCTGAAGCCATGAGCCAAAAATAAATCCCTCCTCCTTTAAGTTGTTAGTGTCAGGTATTTATGTTGCAGTGACAGAAAGGCTGACTAATATACCCAGTGACCCAGTTTTGACCAATGAAGTATAAAGAGAACTGGGCAGGTGGTGGACTTGGTTAAGCTATGTCACCATACCTATAAGTGGTGGTTCTCATTAAGTAGTTTAATATATAAGTAGATAAATAGACATACACACTGATATATATATATATATATATATATATATATATATATATATATATATATATATATGTCATATATGTACCCCCATAGGATGTTTAGGGTCTTGTAACAAGGCTAACTACCTTATTTTCCATGAAATCCTAAATAATCTTTCTTATACCTTGCTCTAAACACAACCTTGGTTACCAGAAGTCTGAGCATCAGCAAACTTTTGTTTTACCATGCTAATTATTGATCCTTACATGACACCATAGGGAAGCTTGTTTTTGTGTGAGAATGAGTAAGAAGTTAAATAAGTTCTCAAGAAATTAAATCTAATACTCATGTTTAAATGTTGTATTGTTTCTCTGGTGTGAGAAACAAAGTGTAAATAAGGACCAAAATGTATGATAGACATTGTGAAATAGGAAGAAAATGTTCAAATGGGAATGGAATTAAGGAGGGAGGAGGGAGAAAAGAAAGAGGGAAAATAAAAACAAAAGAAGGAAAAAGATGAAAACTAAGCTTTTGCAAATAGGGAGAGGAAGGAGAGATGAAGGGAGGGAAAGGGAATGGGAAAAAGGCAGAATCAAGACATCTCATGCACACATGGAGATTCTCTAGGATGAATGTGATCATTATGAATATCTAAAATGTACCAACAAGATTAAAGAAAAAGAATTTGAATTTACTCTAAGATATGAACGTTGTGCTTAAAACCTGGGAAAGCTCTTATTGTATAATTCAAGGGAACTTTTAACCAGGGAGTGGATGGATTAGGGCAGAATCAATCTGTACATGAAATCAGTACGTAGTGTCCTAAGAATATCAGTGGGACAAATAATGATGGGACCAGACAGAGATTCGAAAGAGGGAAAGGAAAGTGGTAGATTAAGTCACCTTTGATACATACTCTACTCCTTTTTTTTTTGAGACATAATCTTGTTTTTGTAGTTCAGGCTGGCCCTGAGCTCAGCCTCGAACTCACATCACAGCAATTCTCCATCCTCTGCCTCCTGAGTGCGGGGATTACAGGTGTGAGCCACCACGCCCAGCACTGTGGTATGTGGTGCTGATTGCTGGTGGGCATGAGTCTCCACGCTAAGTATTGTATGTGGTTACCGGGGATCAAAACTGGGTCCTTGCGCTTGCCAGGCAGGCGCCAGGACCAGTGAGCTAAATTGCAGGCACCAAATGCTCTACTTTTTAAGCACAAGATAATGATTACTCGGTTTTCCCCATCTATCTTATTGTGCTACCTGGAAAAAAAGTGAACACCTCACTGACTGCTTCATCAGTTTCAGGCTTGACTATGTGATACATTTTGAAATTAAATTCTCACAGAAACTTTAAGAAGCATGTAGATTTCCATGGAGCTCTTGCATTTCTCTTGGGCCATGCATCCTACATGAATACATGAGAGTATTCAGAGCAGATTTACAATATGGCTCTAGTGAAACCATGGAGAAAACATAATACAAGTAAAGAAGAGCCTTTGGTTTTGCAAGCTGACTAAGATTTTAGAGCTGTTATTAGTGCAGCAGAACTGACCAATACTGAGGGAAATCCACAGCCCACTGAGAAGAAGCCCTTCACAGAGGAAGTCACAAAAGGGCAAAAGCCACAATCTGAGAAGGGAATCAGGATTAGAAGCTGGGAGTGCCATCAGGCAGTGGAGGAGGGGGATTTATTGGATTTATTTTGGTGAGTTTGTTAAGTTCTGCCAGATGGTTTCTTTTCTATTATATGGCACAGTGCTTACAACTAGGGGATCTATGCTCAGACACTTGGGTTCTAATTCCAGCTTTGCCATTTGTGAATACAAGTCCTTGGTCAAGTCACATCAGAGCTCCACTGAACAATGTAATAAATAAAATCTATTTAATTGGCTGGTGTCCAAGGAGTATTAAGTACATTAGTAAATAACACATCTGGGGCTGGTCTTTATTACACAATAAATAGTAATTAGGGTTAAAGTGACACATGTTTTTAAATTCTCTTTAGGTCTCACTATTCTGTTTTTGGCGTTCCCCAGGCAATAAGAAAATGGATCATACATTCTCACCAGTGGATGCAAGATAAATGGAATTCAGAAAAATGCATCTTGTGAGAAGCATTTCGTCTATCTCTCTCTATCATCCATCTGTCTCTTTGTCTTTCTATACTTTATGGATTGATCTCCTAGAAATATATTTATTGAATGCAAAGGCAGGATTCAAAATAATTTTAATGTTTAGCTGAACTGCCATATTTAACTTTTCATTGGAAAGTTTCAAACACACACAAAACTGGAAGGAACTACATACTGAGCCCGGCAGGTTGAGCACTTAACTAAAGCTGTTGTCACTCATGACCGCTCCTGCTTCAGGAACGCTCTCACTTCCCTGCCCATAGATGATGCTGGAGGAAATTCCAGACATACACATCATAGCACATGGCTACGTAACTCTGAGAAATGGTTTAAGGTTAATGTTTTTCTAATCAAAGATGGTAGCTTGGATACTTGGAATTTCTTATTATGATTTCTACAGCATCAGAAAATTAGAGTCTAATTATTAAGCAGTGGGTGGCATATCACCTTGTTAAAATACAAAGTGTGGGCTGTGACTGTGGTCTTGAGCCAAGAGTCTGCCACACAGACTTCCCATGTGGCTTCAGGGCACTGCTCTTGGCATGCTGTGGTATGACGAGAGTTTTTTATTTTTTTTAAGTGACACCTTATAAAAAATGAAAAACAGATCAGTGCCAAAACAATCATTTTATTTTATTTTAATATATATTCAAAGGCCATCAAAAATGTAATACACTTCATTATGGAGAAAAATAGGTGAGTTCAAGATGGTCCTATCTGACAGGCTACTGAGTTTATGGACCATGTTTCATTAGTTATAACCTGAGACAGTCTGAGGACTTGAGGTTCGTGACTCCAGACCAAAGGCTGTGTGATCACAGAGGGCATGTGAGTCATGTTGCATGTGGAGAGATGAGATAAGAGACAATTGCATGGAGGAAGCAATTTTTAAATTTAGTTCTTAAAGAGTGAGTAGGGTTTTTGACAGGTATATAAGGAAGTAGATGAGTAAAAATCATTTTAAAAGATGTGAACATATATGGATAATTCATCGAATTAGGAATCAGTGATTTTTAACATCTCAATTCTAGAACTGTATATTCAGTGTTATATAAATCCAACTAATGTTCTAGACACCTTTTTTTTTCTTTTCTTTTTCAGAAAGGTTTTCACTATGTGGCCTAGCCTGGCCTTGAACTCACTACATAGCCTAGTCAGGCCTCAAACACAGTAAACTTCTGCTTCAACCCCCTAAATGCTGAAATTACCTAGCTATCCCTATTCCAGAAACTTTTTAAAGTCATCATAAGCTGGCATAATAAAATTTTCTATATACTAATGGCATTTTATATAGGAGTCAAATATTGAAATGTCTATAATCATTTTTTATATTCCAAAATATTAGGTCACAAAAACATAGCTTTTGTGTCAAATCTGCTCATTTCTATTTGGTCAATGTTTGTAGTGAGTTTAATAAAAGTATTCTTATAAAATGAAAATAATATAAAATACATTTTTTTTGAGACAGGGTCTCGCTTTGTAGTTCTAGCAGGCCCTGAGCTCACTATGTAGCCCAGGCAAACCTCGAACTCACAGAAATCCTCCTGCCTCTGTCTCCTGAGGGCTGGATTACAGGCATGAGCCACCGTGCCCAGCTTTGTTGTATGTGGTTACCAGGGATCAAACTCAGGAACTTGCACTTGCCAGGAAGATGCTGAAACCACTGAGCTAAATCCCCAGTCCTATAAAATATGTTTTTAAAAAATATTATGGAACTACACAATAGAAGATAAGCCAGAGGGGAAAGCTCAAAAATAACACAATGGGCTTCAGTATCTTCACCCTCTGCTGGGGTTTTATCTTCTCCTCAGGTTACTCAAAAGCATTTTACTTCTGTTCCTGGCTTGAGGGGCTTCTAACGGAGCATTTCTCATGTGATTCTCTTGGTTTCTCAGTCAGGATAGTCTTTGCTGTGAAAATTGCTTTGGAAAGATCTGAGTTTTGTCCATACTAGAACTCTTACTGTACAAAAGACTCCAATGTGTACAGTTTGAAGGAATTAAATGACTGTGCTACACACCTCAGAGAGAGTTTTGGACCCAGATGCACAAGAATGTGTCACAAAACTTTTACAGTGTCATGTAAATCAAAGCACTCTTGTAGAAGCTTGTGTAGAGGCGTTATTGCTGACATAATTTGCTGTCATCTACACATTGATGGCATTTTACAGAGAGAGGAAATTTTTCTTTACCTTCCATAATTTTTAGCTTGGAATTCCTCTGATAGAATAACGAGGAAAAACAAGTGGAAATTGATTAACACAGGCAACTTATATCACACACGCCTCATGGGTATATGGGAGAAAATCTACAGAGAGGAGAAAGCCTCTAGGGCTCAAAGGGAGCAAATTTCAGGCTCTCAGCAAATTTCACCACTCTTCTGAAACAAAGCATGAGGGTGTGGGAAAGATGATGAGGGCAGGAAATTCACTTTAAAGCCAAGCTAGGGTTTGTTACATTCGATTATATACGTGTCCATTGTTTAAGGGTCTCTGAAGATTTAATTGCCCTTCTCCTGTGCAGAGAGGGAAACACCCTAAAGATGGAGACTTCCTTTATACATGTGAATTTTTCTTACAAAAGGGTAAATTTTTAGATCTACTTCTCTGTCTGCAGTTATTCAAAACAACCTATTCAAAGCACTTCTTATATCAAACAGATATATTTTAAGGTGTTATGCTTGGTCTTCAGTGGTTATATTTGGGAGTGATATGTCTTGAGTCCTACCAATAGCTGCTCAGTTGTGAAACTAAACTTATTAGAACACAATAGATAGAGGATGCTCTATCTGACAAGCTAATAATTCATGAATAAATATTTGCTTTACAGAAAAATACTACAATTAGTGAGACATACAAGGAAGCACTTGAGGTTTGCAAAGCATTCTAGAATGGAAGTAGTCGTTTTTGTTAGTTTTGTTGCTATTATTTTTGGTGTTCTTATTGCTGTTTACAAAATGACTTCAAGTAGAGACAAAATAATAATAATAGCAATTATTATGCTGATATGCCAGCTAAAGTTAGCATTATGGATGCAATCAGTATGGGTTCCCATTAAATATTAATATTCCATACACAGGATTGGAAGATTGCACACAAGTTTCCACCAAGACTGAAATAAAGAGCTCAAAGATGTAACAGCATAATCATCTTGAAGAGAAAAGGCAAAGTGCAGAGAAACCAAGGGCAACTGAGATCATAATCCACACAGGGGTGCTGGTGAAGTCACTAGCCACAGCGTACTTTCTGCAGCCATGTGCTCCTGCTAACACAGGTCTCCAGACATCCAAAGCAAGAGGACAAATGGTTGAATATTGTTTACATATCCCTCATGTTTCAGGAAGAAAACCACCCTTCCCACCACTCCAAAGTCCCCGACTCGGTAGGCCAACAAGTGGCACACAATAGGGTGCTTTTGTGATGTTTAGCCCTTCCTCAAAAGAACCTGGCGTAAGACTCAGTAGGAGACAGGATATCAGAATAAATAGGTCATTGTTCTGTTCCATGAGGGCTCTTCGGGTGTTCCTGTCATCGGCCAAAGACACAAGTGCTGGGAAGTGAAGGTGATGGTCTCCTACAGCTCATATTTAAAGAGCTCTTAGGTCTGTCCTTTTCAGAATGATTCCTCTGCTAGAGACCAGCTGGGAAGGGGGCTTGAGAACAATAGTCTGGGAAGATAGCTTCTAGTTCACTCTTTTTCAGCTTTTCATCATTTATTATTAATTACTCAGTGGCTCCATGTGCTAAGCATTTTGAAATTACAAAAGTAAGGAGGCAGCTTTAGATCTCACTTGGGAAGATCTTGTTTAAAACTACAGTAAGAAAGTCTTGCAAAACAACTTAGTGAAATCAGATCAGGAATTGATAGGGATTTTTTCATAATTATGAAGACACATTTTAACCATTCTTTTGTATGCAGTTTGATCTAAGAAACATCCAGATTAATGGATTTTTGGAAAATACCTGTATACGTTTGCCATAACCTGAACATCATACTCTGAGTGGCTAAAGGAGGTAAAACTTATTTTCTCATCATTCTGCAGACTAAAGTCTGAGTGAGATCAAGGTGTAAGTAGAGTCTTTTCTTAGAGGGCCTCTCTCCTCCAGTGAGGGCATTCTATCTGTCTGTGTCCTTGTCATTTCTTTTTCTAAGAACAGCAGGCATATTAGGCTAGGGTCTGCCCAGGTGACTTCCTCTTACTATGATTACTCCTTAAATGATTTATCTCATAGAGTCTCATTTTAAAATACTGCAGGCTGAGGCTTCAACAAATTTTGATGGTATACAGTTCAATCCACTAGCAAAAACTGCCTTATAAATTTCACCTGTGTTGCTGATGGCCCAACTCATATGAGAGAAAAGTACTTCAGTGTCCATATCTATGTGGAAAGCACAAGTTCCTCTTTTCCTGAGTTCATAGCTCTAAAATAGATCTGAGGGCCAGGGATTTGGTTCAGTGGCTCCACCTGCCTCACACACACTAGGTCCTGGGTTCAACTCCTAGTACCACACACACGCGCATGTGCACGTGCGCGCGCGCGCACACACACACACTCACACACACACACACACACACACACAATGGATCTATTCAAAGTTTCCTCTGAAAGAGGTAGAGAGTGTCATGGGCAGTATCTGTGTCAAGTACCAGTGTCTTTTATCACAAACAGAAAAATTTGGTACATTTTGTAAAATTACATGCACTGTACTTTTTGAACATACTTCTCTCTATGTAACTTATCCATCTTCTTTTTATTGTCAATTTAAAAAGAAAGATTAATTGTATTTTCATCTTTTATTATGTTGCCTCCAATAATTTGTGACAATGAGCTCCCCTTATAGTCAACTTTTATCAAGGCTTATTTCTAGGTTAGTTTTAAGTTTACCATACATGTCTTTATCACCACTGTTTGTGACCCCAGAGCATTAAAGATTTAAAATATCACCTTCATAAGTGCATATCAAATTTTATTACCTTAAGAATTTTATTTAAAAATTTAAAAAAAGTAAGTATATACATTTGAAAAGAATTAGAATACAGACAACATAAAGTTAAACAGGATAGCACAATCTAGTACCAAAGTAGGTGAAGTAAAACTGTCCCCGTGGATTACTCTGGATCAAGTGGAAGATAACAAGGAGCCAGCTTTATGCTTTAACAATCACGAGGCGTTCTCTCTCCTGGATTGGATTAAGTAGCTATAGAAGTCTTTTTCTGCTATCAAATTGAGATAGCTTCATGTCAGAGCACCTTTGAAGCAAAGCAAGGATGCAGCTAATAATAATAGTAGAGAAATGTGGGATCATTTTCAACAACTACCTGTTGACATGGGTCCATCTCTCTAAATATAGACACAATAATTGCATGAAGATCAATGCCATGTTCTATTATTTAAGTCTTTAAAGACAATCATCCTCTGGTCACAATTGTGTGATGATAGCTGTGGCATGTCCCTGCTTAGTTCTAAGACACAGTGGCTCAGGAAAACTGAAAGTCAGAGAAAAAGAAATTAATTTTCTCACTTACCAGTGATTAAGCTTAATGAAAAACATTTTTGGTACTAGTTTTGAGCAATGTACATAATTTAGTCACAGATGAATATGACACAACTTTTCATTGCATTACCACAGCATTTTTACAAGAGTCTTTTGTTCGAAAATCAGTTCTGTTCTGATGCTCTGTTCTTTTATAAAATTTAATATTCATTGTATTAAAAAAGTTGAATACCTAGAGACTGTAGATAAACAAAATTGGAGTTACATGGATATATTTTTTTTCTTCTAAGAAATATTATAAGTATTTCTCAGAATTTCTAAATGAACTTTTCCAGTCTTAATCCTATTTATTTATTTATGTATTTACTTATATAAGGCAATTTCTGTTTCTAAAGAACAACTTTAGGTTAGTAGCAACGTTGAGAGGACGATACAGAAATTTTCTATATACTTTGTTTTACCACATGCATAGATTTATTTTCATTATAAACATGCTATGTTTATCACTAAGCTACTATAGAAAAAGGCTGGGGTGTGTAGGTGGAGTTTCCCAGCCTTTTCTGCTAGTATCGCTTTCCTTTTACATCGTTAATTTATCTGATGAGAAACTTGAAGAAAAGAGTTTCAGAAATGGGACAAAGGATAGGTATACTTTGAAGGATGTGAGACTAGTGAGAGTTACAGACTGTAGTGTGGCAAATCTGATTATCTATAGAGATAAGGAGCACTTTCAAATGATAGTCAATGTCATTTACAGAAAAACAGCATTTTCATAGATCTAAAAATAATACAAAGCAATGGAATCCAGAATCTACTGTTATCCGGGTTCTGGGGTGCTATGCAGTTCTTCTAGAGATGTTTTCTAGGTTTTTGATGGCCTGAACAAAGAATTGGTCAAGACAAATGAAGAGCGTAGCATGGTTTTATATTTATTAAATGTTGGAAAATAAATGTGCATTTCAGAGTGAATGCAGGCCAATTAAAGGTAGAAAAAGAAGCATGGAGTACAAAGAGATAATGAGTCACTGAGGAAGCTTGTAACAGCCAAGAGCTTAGTTTACTGTAGCTGACTTTTGAATCCTTTACTCTACAGGTGAACATCAGATCTTGACCACTCTATCAAAAACCTGCTTGAGTTCTCATGGGAAGAACTGGAGGTGTCTTTTGGTTGACAGGTCATGTGAATTTTCTAAGCCAGTTTTCCGTGCCCTAATCTGCCTTACTATGATGCCCCATGTGGTAGATGCTAACCATTTATGGCAATTTCAGTTTAAATTAATCAAAATTAAAGAAAATAAATATGTCCATCAGTCACTTTTTGTGTTCCCTGTAGCCACATAAAGCAAGGAACTCTCACGCTGGAGAGTGCAGTATGGAATATTTCATAATTACAGCCTTAGCGTCATGAGGGAAAAAAAGGATTTCATGAGAAGATAAAAATGTGATCATAATGGGTATATAGAATGTACCAATAAAATTAATTTTAAAAAGAAGATAAATATGTGCTGAAAGAGCAGCTGATCAGCATTGAAAATAACCAAGGACTGTTTCAAGTTTTGTCTTGATGGAAGCCTAAGACTTTACAGGACAATAATATTTCTGGTCCCTGGTGAGGCTAAAGGAAGAATACAGCGCAGCTGCACTTTACCAAATTAGCTGTTTCCTTTTCCATCAGTATCTGAACTCAACACTGAAGTCACTTTGAAATATGCTTGGGCTACTTCTGTCTTTTATTCAACAAGTTACTTTTCGATATTTCATTTTGAGATGTTAACTCAGTCTATTCTCAAATCACATGCAATATTAGATTCTTATTCATTTGATTAAATTGATATATTTCCTATGTATTCTGGAAGAAATTTCTGTTCACTTAACTGTGAATATCATTTTGGTTACCATTTAATGTATTACTGTATCACAAAGTGAATGGAAAATGGGTCCTAGGATCCATGAATCTTTATCTTCTGTGAGTCTAACACATTTTTAATTTTCATATGTGAAAGTAATTAATATTATATCTTAATTGCATCTCATTTTTACTTCCCCTTTTATGCCTGGTACTAGTGGTTTTTAAAACTCTATATTCACTTGCTCTGGATCCTAAAAGATGACATTTTTGCTCTCATACTAACTGCATACATAAGAAGTGAAATCATCTGTTAACTTTGAATGCTTTTAAGTTAAAATAATTTCCATATGGTTGAATTAAATGTGATCTCCACACATAAAAAGTCCATATAAAATGAAGAGATGTGAAAACTTTAAATATTGCTAACATAAATTAGCAAGTATGCGTGTTTTCCCAAAGTGACTACAAATCTATAAATCTAATGCTCAATAATGGCATTAATAATCAAGATTTGACCCCCAAAATAAAAATAAAAACATGATGACTTATTAGTACTTACTACATACTAATGTCTGTGTTAAGTGTTTTATAAATTTACTTAAATTAAAGGTTGGCAAACTTTCCCTAGCCAATAAAATAATGAATACTTTCAATTTTTCAGCCAGATAAACTGTCTCTCAGGACAGCACCAAGAGAACAATTAACATCTGGATTAATGCTTTGTAAATATCATTTCCAACAGTTCTTTATAGATAACTGATTCACTATTCAAGATAACTTCACAAGATAGATACTATTATTATCCCAGTTTACAGAAAGAGACTGAGGACTGAGAGACTGAGTTGTCCCCTTAATTACTGTTACTAAACTAATGCCAGAGTTCTGAAGTGTTCTGAGGCCAGAGCCCACTTGTGTGCCTCTCCTGTTGCTTGAGATAGCTAATTCTCACAGCCCCAAAGACTTCTCGCTGCTCTATATTTCTTTCCACGTCTGTTATCAGAAGCAGAGGCCTGTGCTATTTCTATCTTTCCCAGAATTATTCCAGAGCAGAGAGCGGGTGTAGAAGGGTATGATTTACACATGACTCCTCAGTCATGAAGAGCATGAGCTCACTTCTGGCTGACTCAGATACTGTGTGTAGTTTGAGGAAATATATGAGCACTCATTCTATTATACTTTTACAGTTAGTACCTAGTAAGAAGTGCAGAAGTATCTATAGCATAATAACTTCCAGCTTCCAAATATTTTCAGTTTGACCTTTACTTTCCTAAGGTGAAATAATGATGACAACATGTATTAGGAATTTCCTTATCCCATTGCAAAGTGAACCACATAAATTTCTACTGGGTAAAAAGGAGGAATTTGCTCTGTGTAAATGTCCGAAAGGGCCAGAAAGATTTAAATCAAACCTTGGAGTTCTGTAACCTTTGTATTATTCTTCTGCCTGAGCATGCATAAGCAAGCATAATTAAAAGCAAAGAAAAAATAAAATTGGAGGACATTTTCTGAATTCTTTCCTCCACAATTCTTTGGAAATACACAGAGCTTATTATTTTCTTTTATGTTTATTGATATACTAAGACACAGGATGTTGTTAGACTAGTTCTTGGTGTTAAAAGTTGAAATTCTACCCAATTAGGATTTTTTCCAATTTGTTACCTACAATTACTAAATCACTTCACATAGACCTCTGGGAAAAGTACACTAGGACTACTTGTCTGCTGTTCACCTATACTGTCCAATGCCTGTTACTTGTTAATAACTGGAATACAGTTGATTATTTATACCCAGCCATGTTCCAGAAAGAATTTCAAACAATTCATTAAGATTGCTAATTCTCTCTTTTGGATGTTGTACACTTCTAAAATTACAGCCTAGTGTAGCGGGGGCCAAGCCATGCTCTCTGCATTCCCACATCAGGACTTCAGCCCTTGTACAGCCAGCTGCCTGGAGTGTATTTCTCTGATGACTTTTCAAGAGTTATCTGTGCAGGCACCACCCTCTCTCCCAGGGTTGCTCCCAGGTTGCGGCTGACATTCCATCACCAGCCGGTTGAGAGGGACAACACTAACAACCGTGATGGGCAGTGTAGCTCTGCAGGCTCCCTGGGATGAGTAGAAGCCCGATTGGACTTGGACGGCAGTGCGGTTGGTGGCTCAGCTCAATCCTGCATCCATTTCCTTTTACAGAAGTGACCCTTAAGGGGACTCTCCCACTTATCTCCTGCTCACCCAACTTCAGACTCTACTTCCTAGGGAAGCTGAGGTAACATGTGTGAGTGCAAAAAACACATGTGATGCTCCCCAACTTCCCTGGTGTCAGCAATTCTACATTGCAGTCAGATCTTTTTCCCACCCATTTTTCTTGTCCTCCTGCTCTGCCCTTCATATTGAAGGGCTCTTCACCGTGGAGCTCTTCTTTCTCTGTTCATCGATCTTGTTATGATTTATTTGCTTTCTATTTTGTTATGTTTTTCAAACCAGATTCTCTAAAGCTTAAAGATGAGACACGTGAGGAGGCTGTGAAGCACAGATACACAGACACAGAGCATCGAGGTTTCTGTGACCTAGTGTGCTAGAGAACGAGTTAAACACGGCTAAAGTGCTGTCAGTGTTCCAAGTCTTTAAAAGAGTAACATGAAATTTGAATCCCAAAATTATGCATTTCAGACCCCTCTTTTTTCATTGAAGTAAAAATTTATGATTAACTATTTAAAATTACGCAGCTCAATGACATTTAGTCCACATATAGTGTTGTGTAACCACTATCTCCCTCTAGGTCCATGACATTTTTATCACTTCAAAGGAAAACTCTGTACTCACAAGATTGTCCCTTCCCCAATCCCCTGACAAACATTTATCTGGAAACTAGTAATCTGTTGTCTGTCTCTGTAGGCTTTGAATATTACATACTCACAGGGTCATGTAAAATATGACCTTATGTGTCTGAACTCTGTCACATTGCATAATGTTTTGTAAGGTTCAGTCATGTTGTGGAATGCATCAGTTTCAACTCTTTTTATGACTGAATGATATTCTATTGTTTAGAAGCAACAAAATTTGTTTATCCATTCATCACTTGATTGGACAAAGAGTGGACACTTATGGCTGATAGGAATAGTACCTCTGCAAACATTTTTGCAAGTTTTCTTACAATATTTATTTTAATTTCCTTTGGATATATTTCTAGGAGTGAAATTACTGGATCAGATGGTATGTTTATGCTTCATTTTTTAAAATTAAAATCTTTATTGGTACATTACATATACGCATCATGATTGCACTCCACACTGGGGATTTGTACCAGTAAAAGACACAACTTAATTCTCATTGTTTCCCATAGCCCTGCCCACCCTACCACCCCCTATATACATACAATTTGTTTCCTTTCTTTTTTGTTATAATCTCATTATTTTTTCCCCTTCACCCTATTTCACTTTGAGTATTTTCTATTTCACAATATATAACATACAATTCTACAACTCATTTACATCTTTATTTCCTCACCAGAGAAAAGGTGCAATATTTACCTACCTGTGACCTATTTATTTCACTTATGAGGATATCCTCAAGGTATGTCCATTTAGGTAGAAATGATTCAAACTTATCATTTTTTATGGTAGAGTACTACTCCATTCTGTAGAAGAACCACAGCTTTTTTATCCAGTCTCCAGTTGATGGACATTTGTGTTGTTTCCAAGATGTAGCAATCACAAACTGAGCTGCTGTAAACATGGGTGCACATATGTCACTGTGATATGAGTCTTTCAATTCTTGTGTGTATATACCTTAGCAGTATGCTTCATTTTTTTGAGGATCCAAACTTTCCTAGAAAATATGAGATATCAGTGTACTGAGAGATAGTACTGTTTGAAAAACTTTCTTTGATAGATTAACTTTAAGATGTTCACATTAATCATGAATTAGTGTTTTAACACTTCAGATTATTTGATAATTAAGAAAACTCTAACCAAAGCTATGAATTTGCATTAATGAAATACTAAGGCAAAAATCTGTAGAGATAAGACAGCTTTTAGAAAATACACAACTTTTAGTGGTCCTGCTTATATCATAGTATGCCTAGGACCCACTTCTATATTTTATAATACTTTTCTTGTAAGGAATAAAAATAATTGTGATAGTCATTTGAAGATAAGGTGAATAACCTCTCTCTGGCATATACTTATTGATGCTCTACTGAATATGGAATGAGTGTTCCTATGTTACTAATTCAGCTTGAAAGTAAAGTCACATATAAAATCAGAGCATGTACTTGTGCAATGTTCATTGCAAGGAGAAGACAAGCAGGTCCCAAGAGGTCACTGTGCATTACTGTGCCGTGAGCAAGCTGACTGCCCTGTGCCCTTCTCTCAGAGGGAAGCCTTGCACCCAAGATTAGATTCCTGTATGATCAGAGTGCAACGCACTTCAGCATGCAATGCAATGTTCCCCAACGTCTCCAGGTGTTTGACAATGGTATTCCCAGATTACAGCTTCATCCGCACTCTAGACCTACCTGTTCCAAGCAGCCTGGATCACTGTAGACCAAACTGCTTTCTCACTTACCCAGTCACTCCGTCTACACTACAAGTGATCTGTGGGAGGAAAAGACTTGTGTACTAAAAAGTGGATCCTCCTTTCCAGGCTAGCAGAACCTAGCCTAGGGAAGACTGGCAGGATGATGTAAGAATTAAGTGGGCCCCCAAAAATATAGATTTTCCAACTAGCAGACTATTCCTTTACCTGTTCCTTGAGTAAGGAGGAATGTGCTAATCTGGAATTCAACATGTAGAAGCCAAATTAGGGCACAAGTGTATCATATATACAAAGACATATAAAAAACACACATACATTGTAAATATGTCACATATGTGTAGTTCGTATGAAACAGGAAAATAAGGAAACCAAAAAAAGACATTAGTAACTGAGCATTAAGCTTCAAAGAATAGTATTGTCCTTTGATGTTCATGATGGACAGAGCTGCTGTCCTACTGACATGGTTATTTTTCTTCTTGGAAGTATTTCCACATATAGCTTCTATCTTAGTGCCTCAGGCTTTGTGAGAACCACACCTGTATATTTTTGTGGTGAATACTACTACCATTTTGTTTGGATATCAAGGTTAGAACTCCTGGAAACAACTAATGAATCCCAAGTCAATTAAAATTTTATCAGACAAGGTCCTCTCACTTCAATAGTGACTTAATGTCTAGCCTCAATGACTATTATTAAAATTAAATCATCTCAAGTATGGCACTTTTCATGAAAGCTGTAAGATTTCTTTTTAGTAAAGAATAGGTATGACAGGTATGTTGAGTTATGAAGGAAGTAGACTTCTTTGTTTGTACTTGTCACAGATTGGACATAGAGTATGCACTGAGCTCCTCCTTATCGAGAGAATGAAGTAAAGTATGCTACCATATCAGGCAACACCAGTGTTTGTCTTAGCAGCATTTTCTGGGAGAATTATTCCACTCTTCTCTTACTAACACTGACAACAGTAAGGTGTATCATGTTGATATCATCCAGCTGGTGTATGGAGTAGTTATTTTCTCCAGAGTTATCATGATAGTTCTCAAGTGGCTGTAAATGTTGATATCAATAATTTTTGTACCTTAGCTTTAGAAAAAAAAACACAAAGATAGTGTCATACACATGCTGTTTATTGTATGCAAGTTGAAACTTCAAAATAGAGCATTGATTACTGAAAGAGTGGATCTTGTAGACATTCTTTTACTAACTCATTCATTAGTTCACAAATGTTTGATGCTTGTTACATGCTGGGAATAGTTTTAGGCATCAAGAATAAGTGGAATATAAAGAGTTATAGACACTACTAATTTAGATTTTTATAGCTGAGGAAAGACACCCCTAGAATAATAAAGTAATAAAATTGATACTTACAATTTTTATGCTGATAGAATTTTCAGGAAAATTATAGCAGATTATGAAGAGAAAAATTTAATGTAGTACATCTTAGAGCCCAGTAGTAAGGAAAAGGCTTTTTTCAGGAAATGATCTTTAGTTCAAAACTTGAGGCTGATAAGACTTGGGTTATGGAAACAATTTCAGTAAGAACATACCAGCCTGCACAAAGATCCTGCAGTGGAGAGGGCTCCGATGTGCAGACGTCCAGCAGCATTGCATTCAAAACAGAGCAAGCAAAGCATAGAATGTCAGGAAGTAAGCTCAGAGAAGGCAGAGAGCAGGTCATATATGTTTGTAGATCATAATGGAGACTTTGGATTGTATTCTAAGAAGAGTCAAATGACTTCACTTAAATTTTTACACATTGAACTTCAGTGTTCAATGAGAACAGAACTAAGGAGATAAGGTAAAGGCAAGTTAGAAGGTAACTGAGGTAAGCCACGTGAGAAATGATAAAGATAATCAGAAGGAGTTGTTTGGAATGTGTTCTGAATATCGAGCAGTGTATGCTAAGAGAGTTGATGTGCAACATTTGAGAGTTGTAGAAATCAAGAATGTGTCCTTGGGGCCAGAGATTTAGCTCAGTGGTGCTGTGCATGCTTCACAAGCACAGGATCCTGAGTTTGATCCCCAGTACAAAACAAAACAAAACAAAACAAAACAAAACACAAAAAACCAAGACTGAGTCCTTGGATTTTGACCTGAACATCTAGAAAAATAGCAATGCCATTTGCAGAGATGAAGCCAGTGTGAGGTGACAGATGTTAGGGCAGGAGTGAGCATGAGAGCAATAGTCTGCCCTGGACATATTGTATATAAGATGCTTATTAGATGTGAAGTAATATAGATTTTTCAGAGTAGGTCCAATGAGATAATTATTGGAGAAATGATGACAGAGGTCCTATTTAAAGGATGAAATGTATAAAACTTTGGATGTATAAGTAAGAAAGAGAGGAGAGAAAGAATTAATTCTTAGATTTCAGAAACAGAGCCAGTAAAGAATTTTTTGAAGGTACATTCTGCATTCTGGGAGTTAGGAAGGAAACCTGCAGGGCATGGTGTCCTGATCATCAAGAAATAAAAAGCAGTGTGTGTCACTGCAACAAAAGCTTCTGTTAATGTCTCTGAATTGCATCACTTTCAACGCTAGTTTGAAATTGCAGATACATTAAGTAGAAACAGTTATTTCCAAGGCTATGTTTAACTGTACATGTGGGTCTGAGAGTGTTTTTCTCTCTTTGAGGTGACAGAAGAATGCAGGACACTTTTGTCCACCGACTTAAAAAAGACACAACACTTCCATCAGTTATAACAAGTGAGCAAAGAGTATAGTAGGAAGATCTAGATTTCTCCATGGAGTTTACCGAAGCTAGTCTAACATTTAAAGAGCTTTTTCCACCTGTAGGTCAATCTCTGAGAATCTGCAAACACATTAGATGCACATTACGTTCCTTACTCTTTAGTTTATAACTGAATTTCCAAATAACTTTATTTTTTCCTCTAATGCCCTACATAGAGAAATGAGGAAAACTCTCTTTTTTTTGTAGGCAAGAAGAAATTTGATGCTGTAATTTGAAATTTTTTTCTTTTGACTGACATGATTATTTTGGAACTTTGTAAATAGAATGCCAAGGGTCAGTGTCTGTCACTTGACCTAGAGGAAATGGCAGATTTTCTGTTTACCTTTGTATTTTCCACAGAAGGAAAAGATGACAGTACATTTGCCTGATCCTTTTCAGTCTCAGGCCACAGCCTAAATTTGATAGCCAGTGTTTCAGTACTCTTCATAGTAAGGGATCAAGTTCTGGGTAGGTCAATAGTTTGGACATAATTTCAGACAACTCATATAAAACCTTAGATCTCCATTGACGGGACTTCATGGAGAAACTTCCCAACAAAGGCAGACATTGAAGGTGTCTTACACATTGCCAAAGGCAGAAATTTTCAGTCAATGGACAATTAAGTTTTACGGGGTGTTCTGTTCATGCTTCCATTCTTGTATTTCACTAAAAGAATGTGTTTTTGAGCTCTTTGCCTCACCTGGTTCGTGCCTCTCAGTCTCTTCAACTTCCATTTCCTCATTTTCTAATCCTGGGCTCATAATAAGCACTCTGCCTCTCATGCAGAGTGCACCTGAGGTAAAACAAGCAACTCAAGTTAATGCACAGAAGCGATTTATAAATTTAATATTGCTACAGGAATACATGATTTGAAAACATTATATCATCAAACCTAGGTATTTCATAAAATAAATACTAATGTTGCACTTAGCTGTTAAAGTTTCTTCAGTTGTTATCCGTTAACTCTGTCCCCCATTCTTCCACATGAATGAACATTCTTCACTCCTCTTCCCAACAACATTTTTTAGAGGTAATTTAAGTTATTTCTCCTGCCTGCATTAAAATAATGACAAAATCAGGATAATTCTACCTCCTTAAGACTCTTGAGTATCTTCTTTGTTCTCTAGCAACTCACTGTACTTTCAGGCCAATACCCTCAACAAAGCCCAACAAGATACTCTTCTAACTGCCCTTCTGGGCAGAACTTTTTATCTTCTAATCAATTCTTCATGAAGTTATCTTAGAGTGATCCTTAAAATAAAAATAAGCCAAAACTCTAGAAATAATCTTATCAGTCTCTCATGAAAAATTTATGCATGGTTCCTGAATGGTAGCAAGAAAAACAAAACAAAACCTTGATATGTCTCTCAAGGCCTGTCAAGATCAGACTTTTCCTGGATTTTTCACGCATGGACCATCCTTTCAAGTTCTTTTCCCCAAATCTTCAAACAGGCTAAACTCCTTGAGCTACTTTGACCAGTCGTTGGGGTTCCATTTGTACCTCCTCACATACAGCAATCCTTGGTCATTAGGATTTTCTTCTTTTAAATTCTCAAGATATGACTTTCCAATTCTGCCTGAGTTGCCTTTTCTGGGCCCTCTTAAGGTAAAATTAACACTCTTTCCTGCTTTGTGTCCTGCTCTAGCCCCTATTTCAGTCCCTGAAATGTGACTTCATGTATGTATTTACATGAGAGTACCCTTCTTGACATGAGTTCCTTAAATGAATAGACAGATCTAGCCTTATTCATTGCTTTTCTCTAACATCTGTCTTGAAACATTAAATTCCATGCTTGAAAACTTGTAATTACTCCATATGAAAGAAAGAAGGAAAAAAGAAAAGAGGAAATGATTATGTATATCAATATGTTTAAAGCATTTGTTTTATAAGTTACTTGTTACATTAATATATAAATAAATGATGTCCACTCATCAACCATTGAGAATTTGGTATTGGAAACATTTCTTAAAACATTCTACCTACAATTGTCTGTAGTATTTGAAATAGCCCTAATACAAAAGTGACATGATCATTATTCCTTTGCTTTGTCTCTTAACTTGGGCCTGCACTAACTTACTGAATGTCACAGCTGTAAATATATAGAACTTGAAGAGGAAAATGCCAGGATCCCATCTGGAGTTACACAGTCCTGGCCAGACATACTCTCAAGGATTTGATTTTATTTCATTCCAGTAAAATTTACTCAAGAGCATGTGGGACCTGAAATCCATGCACTGTATATTGTTGCAGGTGCTTCGAGCAAAGGAAAACACTTGTTTTTCACGTTTGAGATGCATTTCAAATATGAAGTCTTTTAATATTTCTATGAAAAAGCTGGAAGCAGACCTTAGAAAGTTCACATGTGGGATCTGTTTTGTGAGAGGATTGTACCAGTCTGAAAAAAAAAAAAAAAGATTATGCCCTTGTCCTCCCAACTCAGCATTAGTGGTACTAGAATAGTTGATGAGAATCAGTCATTACGAGAGGGCAGGCACTGCAGAAAGTTGCCCAACAAATCATGCTACTTGTTTTTCTGGGGACTCAGTTCAACACTTCCTGAGCTTCTCTCTTTGATCTTCTCTTCCCTGCAACGTCAGTTCCAATTCCATGCTGAAATAGTTGTGTTTGAGATAAAATGGATTCAGACAACTGATGCCTCCATATGAAGATTTATTTATTTAGTGCAGGAAGTTCCTCTGCTGTGTTTTTAGAGAGAAGTGTTGAAAAATTATGCTCTCTCTAGCTATTCACTTCAAGTTCATGTGGATGTTATTTGCTAAAAAGGTGTTGAAATTCCTCATCATGAACTACAGTGTTAAAGAAAGATATATTCCAGAAAAAACTCAAATTTTTATTATGTTACCCTTCAGTCTTTTCCACTTTCAAAGTTGGGCAGACCAATTATGTGGGGAAAATTCCAAAACTGAGAAAAGTAACGAGTACAAATGCCCTCAGCATCTGGTTAGAAGAATTTTATTATTATTAATAGTACTTTCTCTGAATCTGTGTCTTAGAATTGGTTTTATCATGATGCTAATGAGCCTTCAGCTTCACAGTTTTTCACACTTCTAAGCACCTTGGCGAATAGCAAGGCACATTCACAGCCATAGACCTTTAACCTATTTGCCTCATGCTAAGAAATTCACAAAGAAACTTCTGTGTTATGGAGGTATTGTTCAAATCTCATGTACTAAGAAAACAGTGCAAATGGACATTCACTTGTGTTTTCGTATGATTTAGATATAGTTTGATGTCTTTCTATGGAAAACAAACATTCTCAAGAAATCTTGGTGCTCAGTTAACTTTTTCTAGACTAACTTGTTGCAAAATACCCTCAAAGAACTTACCACACCATCTTGTCATGAGGTATGAAGGGCCAATATGTGTCAGATAATTCTTTCCATTGCATTTGGCACAAAATGAGCCCTCAAACCATATATGTTTGAGAAAATGAAATAATATTTTTGCCAGTTACAAATCAGAATACTCTAACATGTATTGTGTTTCTGTCACTAAGAAACTCATGGACATGAAGCAAATCATAACTTCCTTGGACTAACATTTCACAGATAAGTACATATCTATGATCCCAAGGAGGACCAAATCTGAGATCACCCTTTGGCTCTCTACATTCACAGCTAGTCTTCAGAAGGAATGAGACTTCTCTTGAGAAAGACTACATCCTAAAACAAAGTCTGATTGGCTGTAGAAAACTTGGTTCAAGAGCAGTGCGATGGTGTTGAGAAAGGCGGAGGGTTTTGCAAATACCTTGAGTCTGTCATTATGATGGTTCTCTGAACCAGGCCCTGTGAGGATACCATATGAATGAACAAAGATTGCTTTTCATCCCCCACCCCACCCCACCGACTGCTTCACTGAGGTTTCAGATCTCATTATGTCAGCAGTATAAGTATGGGCAACTAGGCAAAGAGAAAACATTACTAGTGTTGTGGGGGAATGGTGGTTTGATAGTATCCGATGCCATAGCAGCGATGGCCTCTGTAGAAATCCAAAGACATCATCATGGTAAGATGGAGGGAAAGAAAGGAAAACGTATTACAGCCAGTGTTACAAGAAGGCACCTCACATTTTGTTTATCACAGTAGTCATATTGGATATGTGCTCAATGATGTGGAAGGAAAATAAGGAGGAACATGTGTCTCAAAAAGTGGAGAAATGCAGCTTTATTATTACCCTATGAGACTACTTTTATTCCAAGAAGTGTCCTGGAAAATAATTTGTGAATTTATCTTGTATTCAAAATTATAAATTATCTTATCTAAAGGATGTGGTATTTATACTTCAGACATTAGTGAACTGAAGAGAGTTAGAAGTAAAACTCTGTAAAATTGGCAAGTTAAGTAGAAAGACTTTGGAATTGGCTGCTATCTGATACTTAAGAGATAAGTTAATTCAGTCTAGTTATGCAGCTTGTCTGGGTTTCAGTTTCAGATAGTATCACCCTGATAAGGCTGTTCAGAAGGGACAATATGTAAAACATCTGGGCAAGCGCCTGGTCCCTAGTGGGTGATCAATAAACATGAATGCTTTCTCCTTGCTAGCATCTCCTTTTATTCATAAACTTCCTCATCACCAGGGAATAGACATTAAAGTGAGAGAGGATATATGAGCAAGATGAAGTGGACCTCATATGGTTTTAAAAGTTCCTTTCTCCATCTTCATTATGTTGTTCCCTGGGGATTAAAGATTTTTTTTTTGCAATAGCAAAAGAAAAGAGAAGGACTTGTAGTAATTTAGAAGATTTTGGTGTCTTCTATTAGCTCCATCTTTATTCTTCTTGTGCCTTCATCTCAGGACTGTATTCCCAGGTTGCTGGAGGCTTTGGTTATCATCATTTCCATCAGCTTCGTAAGACTATAGATCCTCTAGGAATCATTTCAGAATCTGTTTATAACCCACTTGTGTCTATTTTTTTTCTGGGTACATAAATATAATAGGTATGTATATTTAAGGAACTTCACTATCAATCATTTTAAATAGCATATTAAAAGTGTCAATAGTACCACACAGACACTAATGAAGTATCTGATAGAATTATGAACCTAGGGCTAACGTGTTCTATGTAAAGTATATTTCATATGCAAATATTTCCATGATTGTATGCATTGTTCTTTGGTCTGATGGACCTCAGTGAATGGTGTCAGAGTGTGTATAAATAGTACAAATAATAATGTGTACCATGTTGCAGTGAATGGGTTGTGAATTACAGTAAATTTATCTGTATTTAAATGCAACTTCAGCCACACACTGTGCTATGTTGGACAATTTATTTAATCTTGATAATGTATTGTTATCTTTAAAATGAGATTTAGAGGACTTATGCATAAAAAATGGCAGTCATACTATTAATATTTCAAATATAATAAAACAATATGTTAGATATTACATTAAAATTTCTATCAAATAGATTTTAGGGAAAACTTATCAATAATAATTGCTTCAGTCTTCTGATAGTTATGAAGACCTTATAAATGGGCTTTTCATAAGTTATATGTTGATGAGGGAAAAGAAAGATACCTTATAAAAAACATCAAGCCTTTCCAGTTTAGTTACTGGGAGTTAATGAAAACAGTATTGATTCATCATATTTGCCGAAACCTGCCCAGTAAAGATCCTCTAGGGCCTGTTATATTTTTAGGAGAAACTTTGGCTTAACAGTATTGCTTTTTCCAAAAATGATTTGGCAGAAAACAATATCCTGCCTGGAATTCACAACATTTCTTCATTTCTGAAAACAAACAAAAAGTTCATTTCCTCCCAACTCTTCTCAGGATTCTTTCTTCTGATTTATCTCCCCCAAATCAATTTCTCATAGCCTTTACTCACTTCTTATGAAAGAAAGCAGGTAGATGCTCTTAAAGTAGAAATGAAACATTTGGGAAGCAATCTAATGTCACCATGATGTTTTGTGATTAAGTCTGAAGGATTTAATTAAATTTTCCAAAGTAATTATTTCTGGCAGGTGATTCCACAAGTGATTAGATTATTCCCATTATTTTGTTCATTATACTCTCTAGTTCCCCTACAACATATAAAACATACAAAGTGGTGATGTTAGGGTTTTAGCCAAATGTGTTTTTCTCAAAACATGCAGCAGTTTTTCTCAAAATGTGTGGCCATATTTCTTCTGTGGATAACATGTTCTTTTCTGTTTTTGTTCTCGACAGACATTATCACTTAATTTTCCCCAAATATCTACTCATGCCACCCGCTTTACCATGGAGGATCCAAGACCAGAGGGTTTAATCAGTTCAACTAAGTCTCATAGCCGAGAAGAGTCAACACCATGACAATTATTGATATGACAATTATTAAGTTGAAAGTCTCAGTTTTTAAACACCCATGAACAGTTAGAAAAGCAATTCACTAGAGTCTGTTTTACACAAATCTGTATTTTAAAACACACATCTTCAGACACTTTCCTAAAGTGAGAAGCTTAAAGCTTGAGAAGTGTAGATTTTTTCTTTTTTGTCTTTTTGAAGATATGTTTAAAGAGAGAAAAAAATGATTTTTTCTACTAATAATCGAGTGACTGTTTTCTTTCCTCCTCTAAACTGATGAATTTTGTGAGATAAAATCCTCTTCTTTGAACGTGTCCATCTTAAACTCAGCATGTTCATAAGAGGTTTCTTTGTTTGAAAATTTATAGGAAAGCTTTCAAAATTACGAACTGACTGGGCGCTTGGAGAGAGGGACATGGAGCAAAGAGATCACAGAGGCATCAAGTGAACCCACAAGATGAGGCCAGTTAACACAGAATGAATAAACGTCAAGCCATTTCACAGTGTCCAATGACACATAACCATACACAGAAGAAATGACTTAAAGTAACTTTTAGTAATACCTAGTATTCTAAATTCTTGTAGGAACACCTTGAAACTCTTAATTTTCACTGGATTACAATCCAGAGGTCAATATTTTCTAAGTCAGAAGTGATTTGGCTTTCTTTAAGATTGAAAAATTTGCCTCTGGATTGTTCTTCTGGTATGCTTATCTTTTTCCTCTTTAAACACTGATTTGGCATTTATTTTTGAACTTCTATTTATTTTCATTTAGTTCAGGGTGAAGGACAGGAATAGCTCCTCTTTTGGGGAATTTCAGTACCAAAGTCAAGTTTAATTGAATAGCTAAGGGGATAAATTTAATGTCAGAAAATATGAATCAGTTCAATTGCCAGGGAACAGGTAATAAAACCATTCCTATGCTTTCCAAGTAGTCCTGGGTTTCAATTTTGGAAAGCTTGTGTCAAGAACAGTAAAAATCGGTGTCTTAGAGCTAATGGGTGGAGAATAAAGTCTCGCTCACTCTGCCTTCGCTAAGTGTCCTACATCTCCAGCCTCACCTCCAAGCAGAATTACCTGAGAAGGGGACATTCAGAAGACCGGCGAACTGCCAGAGAAGGGAGAACCAAACTCACTCACCGAACTGTGGAGAGATGGTTGTGGAGGACATGTTGCCAATTTGATAAGCAAAACTCTTTTACTCTGAGGCCCATCAGAGTTCTGGGCAGAGAGAGTTTGGGTTTTATTATTGTTGATTTCTTGATCTGAAGCCAAAATAAGCTGCGGAACTGAATGTCCAGATTTGCATCTAAGGCATTTCAGTGACTCCACTATGTCAAAGGAAAACACTTTTTTCTTCCTGTTGCTATGTATGTTGGCAAATATCCTATCCAAAGAATTGTGCTCCAAGAACTCTGGAAACACCTGCCAGCAGAAAACTTGAGAGCTTTGTTTAAACAAATGTACCTGCCAACTTTCCAGTACGGTTAATTTTGCAGCACTGAAAAACGTGGACTATTTTAAAACCCACTTGACAGATAACAGGAATGGGGCTGGAGAGATGAGGCACAAAAATGCTTAAGAATCATTTATATATTATTTTTAACATAGTGTAGTCCAAGCCTTATGAAACCAAACTTCAGTGCCAGTTTCCCGTAGCACTGAATCTACCCTGTGGCTATGAATACGGACAACGCTTAGGCTGGGATTCAAGAATTTGGCAGAACAAGATTTCTAAGAAATACTGTGGCATTCCAAAGCACAGGCATAAAAATACATTCTTTACATTGTCATGCACATGCAGACTCCTGTAATATCTTACAAAGTATGGTCACTGTCAAACTTTAGAGAGTAATTCCAAATCCGAATGCTAATTTAACTCTAATGTAATGAATAGTTCTACTCTCACCTCTTTCTTGTCAACTTTAGTACTATGGAAAAGTATTCCAAAGGCAAAGTAGTTTCATGGAAAAATATACAAACATATGGATGAGTCTTAATAGTTGTCTTCTGCAATCCGTGCACCATTCTACATTCCTACCAGCAGTGAAGAAAGGTTGCCTTTTCCCCAATAGCCCTGCAAGGATTTATTATTGGTTGATTTCTCCGAGTGAGATGAAATATCAGTGTGGTTTTAATTTGTATCTTTTAAATCACCTGTGATGTTTAGTATTTTTTCATATATTTGTTTGCTGTTTGTAATTTTTATCTGAGAAATATCAATTCATCTCAGATATTTGTTTTAGGAGTGGGTCTTTAAATCTGAGGGTCTAGGACTGGGGACTTAGTTCAGTGGTTCCGGCACCTGCCTGGCAAATGCAAGGTCCTGTGTTTGATCCCTGGTGTCACATACCATAATGCTGGGTATGGTGGCTCACACTTGTAATCCCAGCACTAGAGAGGCAGAGGCAGGAGGATTGCTGAGAGTTCAAGGCTAGGCTGAGCTACACAGTAAGTTCAGAACTAGTCTGAACTTTGTAGAAGTGAAACCCTGTCTCAAAAAAACTAAAGTAAAACAAACAAACAAAAATAATAATAATAATTAAAAAAGAAATTTAGGGGGTTAATTTTTTTTTGAGTTTTTTATTTATTCTAGATGTTAGTCCTTTGAGGAACAGTTGGAAAAAATTTGTTTCCACTCTATGGATTGTCTCTTCACTCTGCTGGTGGTTTCTTTTGCTGTGCAAAAGCTCTTTACAAAATTAAGACCCTATTTGTTGATTCATTGTATGATTTTGTTAGAGACTAGGCATAACTCAGATCTTAAAGTCTTGAGATCAGTGTTATCTTGCTTCAGAAATAAGGAAGTATGTGGAAGGCCACATGCCCCCTGGCTATGGGTGGAATGTGAATCACATGGCACTCCTGAGGCAAGACAGCATCTGCTGAGCATAGTTGTGTATCCATAGGCACTTGATGGTAGAGAAAATATGTTTCCCCATTAATTTAAACCTTTTTTTTCTTTTTTTTTTTTTTAATACTGAGAATTGAACTTGGGACCTTGCACTTATGAAGCAGGCACCAGAACTACTGAGCTAAATCTCCAGACATTAATTTAATCTTTATTCCTCCATCTTTACAGTTACTGTTCATGAAATGCATGCTATGCTTCCCACTCCACTTCTCAATGGCTAATAAAAACAGGCAAACCATGGAGATTTATTTGAGTTTGTATCTAGAGGCAGGTCTCCTCACAGACCCTTTACATCTTCAAATTATCTCCATCTCTTTCTTTTATTCCTTTTCATTTTCTCCAAAAAGTAGCTGAGGGTCTGGTCAGCCTTTCATAACTAGTGCCTCTGGACAGGACTCTGAGAACTGAAGGAGAAAGCTCACTGGAGTGAAAAAGAAGTAGACATAGATAATAAGGGCCTCTGTGGGATGAATCCAGAAGCCAACTGTTTAAAAGTGTAAAAATAAAAAATTGCACCATGGAAATATTTCTTAACTGGGGATAAATTTTTCAGTAGAAAAGCAGAGGTAGGTAGAGGTGTTATGTATTTAAATGTAATAGGATGAGGCTCATGTTAGCACTCATCCTCTTTCAAAAATTCTTCAGGATATTATTAAGCATAATCCCTGGTTCCTGCAGATGGGAACCTCTGATATAGTAGCATTGGGGTAGAGCAATAGAAAATTTAAGAAAGCCCATGCAAAGAATGAACAAATTACCCCAGAAACTTTTCAATATGGAGTCTGATAAAATTCGCATTAGAACCTTTGTGTTATAGTCACAGCTGCCACTACTACCATTGCTCCCTCCAGTGAAAAAAAGGGAAAATATTATATAGAAGATCTTTTGGGGAGGCCTGCAACTTCCAAAGTTGTGAAACCTAGTGGGGGCTAACCTTGTTAGTCTAAATATCAAGAGTTCAATTGGTGAGCTGCTGTGACACATTTGTAAGCAGTATCTGGTTCTGGCCAAGTTACAAGCCACAGTTCTGCCTCCCACAGAGAGAGATACTGGTCCAACCCCTAGACTTTACCCTCAGTACGAAAAGGGAAATTACTGGCTGAAGAATTGTCATTCTAAACATCATAAGAATGGCACTTCCTCTTATAGGAAACAGGAATCAGGCCCAGCCCTGGGCCCTTCCAACAACACAGGCCTTTCCAGGACTGACAAGGACCAGCAATCCATCCCAGCTTCCGGTACTGTTGGACTAATGATAGGTAAAAGTAGTCGGAATTTGCAAAACATAACTGATGCCTGGACTCACTGATTCTGATTATCACAGAGAAATCCAAGTTGTGTCTCATTCTTTGGATGTTGGGTTTTTGAGCCAGGTGATTGATCATGCTGCTCTCAATATTTAATTTTGTTACAACATGCTATTGATTGGTGGATTGCTTTCACTGGTTTTATAGGGCAAATTGACAATAATTTTCCTAGTTGACCCTATCTTTCAATTTTTTGCATAAACATTCTTGCATAATACCTCAGATTACATGACTAAATTGTACATTTATTTTATAGATGGTTCCTCAAAAGGAAAGGTAGCTACCTAAAGTAACAATTTTCAATGTTATTTTAACCCTTGGACGAATAGCTCCAAGTTCAGAAATAACTGGTATTTTATGTATAATAGAGGTTACTAAGCTGAATCATTAGTGACTCAGCCTATGCAGTATTTCATACCCAGCATCTAGACAGTGCTCCTTTGAAAATTACTTTAGACCCTTCCTTGTTGAATCTATTTCTGAGATTGCAGTGGATGATCCAAAGTTCCTGTGCTCCTTTTAATATCAGGTATATTCTGATTCTAACTTAACAGAATGCTTAGTCTATGGCAGTAAGTAGGCTTATGGTGGCTTGTGTTACTTCCTTGTTTGGTGAGATGTTCCCACTCATTCATAATCAAAACAGGAGGCCTTAATAAGAGATTTTCAATTACTCTGTTCACAAGCTACAAAGACCTTCTTGTCCTGTCCCACTTGTCAGCACATCCTTCATCCCATTCCTGCTGAGGGATCCAATCCTTGAGGCCTTAAACAAAAAGAAATTTGGCAAATGGATGTTATGTAGATAAAGTCTTCTTGACAGTTAAAATGTGTCCAGGTATCTATCGATACTTAGTCCCTTATGATCCATGCCATAGTGGAAAGAAAGTGGGACGTGGTCAAAACATTTTTCATCTAGTTTCACTGCTACAAGAGTTCAACATTCAATTAAAACCAATAATGGTCCTGCATATGTTAGTCAAGCTTTATCTTTTCTTTTTCTTCTCTAGTCTATTAAACAACTTATAGGCATTTCCTACAATCCTCAAGGCCTCAATCTACAAGAGTAGAGAATGCGTATTTCTCCTTAAAAATGTAATTACAAAAATAAAAATAAGGTGGGGGAGGAGTACTCCTACCTCAGTAGCACAGTTAGATCTTATCTTCACTACATTTTTGTTTTGTTTTGTTTTGAGACAGGGTCTTGCTTTGTGGTTCAGGTTGGCCCAAAGCTCAGCCTCAAACTCACATCACAGCAATCCTCCGGCCTCTGCCTCCTGAGTGCTGGGATTACAGGCGTGAGCCACCATGCCCGGCACTGTGGTATGTGGTACTGGTTGCTGCTGGGCGTGAGTCTCCACATCCAGTATTGTATGTGGTTACTGGGGATCGAACCCGGGTCCTTGTGCTTGCAAGACAGGCGCCGGAACCACTGAGCTAACTCCCTGGCCCTTCACTACATTTTTAAAACCCAATTGCAAAAAGTAAAAGTACTCCACTAGAGCTCAGGGGACAGAAAGATAACTCTATGGATAAAATCTAAAGCACAAGTTTTATAGAAAGATGCACAGACAGGAAAGGAGAATAGCCTAGTGCAAATAATAACATGGGGGAGAGGGTATGCTTTTGCATTAACAGACAATGAAACACTGTTACGAGTGCCATCCTGGAATGTGTGACCATGGAGAGAAGACAACTCAAAACCAGTGCTGGAGCCTGCTGCTACCAAGTCTACTGGTGTGAATTTTCTCTTGGATGATTTTGGAAGAAACAGCTCAGTCATTGAGAACCGTATAAGCAATGGAACGTATAATATGGGATCAAGTGAAGATGACCCAAGAAGCTGAGAAATTTGTAGCCAGAGCTCCTACAAGCCTCAGAAATTATGTTTATTGCCATGATGGTCACATACTTATACTATATATACATGTAAACCCTGTGGTTTGGACATATGTACCAAACCTCCTTTGTTATGACCTCTCACATGGGCAATTTTTCTTCCAGAAATTTATCACTATAAATTGGGTGATATATTGGGTGCTAGGGCCTTATATGGCTCTCAAATTTATATATACTATTATTATTTTAAATTATACATCA
Organism: Petromus typicus; assembly: GCA_004026965.1. Taxonomy (NCBI): domain Eukaryota; kingdom Metazoa; phylum Chordata; class Mammalia; order Rodentia; family Petromuridae; genus Petromus; species Petromus typicus. Next base: position 93,869 of record PVIR01001447.1, on the reverse strand, counting down.
GACTTTTTAAAAAAGTTTTTAAATTTTTTTTGAGACAGGGTCTTGCTTTGTAGTTCAGGTTGGGCCTCAGCCTTAAACTTACATTACAGCAATCCTCCTGCCTCTGCCTCCTGAGTTCTGGGGAAAAAAGGAAGGGAAGAGGAGTACAGCTACCTCAGCAGCACAATGAGCACCACTCCTGGCATGGTGGTATATGGTATTGATTGCCACTGGGCATAAATCTCCACACCCAGTATTGTATGTGGTTTCTAGTGATAGAAACCAGGCCCTTGCACTTGCAAAACAGGTGCAGGAACCACTGAGCAAATCCCAGCCCCAGACTTCTTATAAATATCCTTGTGTATCAAACCCAGGTCCTTACAATCTAACTACTATCTGTCTTCTTTGCCACAAATCTGGGTAGCTCACCAGGAAAAAACAATTGGTGATTCTAGGATTGGAATTTATTAATATCTCAGGGGAATGGGTTAATACCTTTACATCCAATGTTTCTCAGAGTATATAATATACATCTAGGGCTTCCATAGCGGAGCATGCCCCAGCTTTAAACCTTCTGTAAATGAGACAAGGGGAAAATGTACCTAAATCAATGTGAGTTTATAAATCAGGGCCACCAAATAAAATTGGTAGGGAGAGATAACAATCATTCAGTTTGACAAATAGTCAAAGAGCATTAATGTATTGACTACTATGGGAGAAACACTTCTCCTTTATATTCTCATGCTGAAGCACAATTTGAAAGGCATGAGTCCAATTTTAGCCTGCCAATACCACAGGCCTTTATCAACAGTAGACACAGACTCTTTCATGAAATATTTTAGAAACTAATATTTCCTCATAGTGATCAGCTGTGGAAAGGGGGATATGGCTAAATTTTCTACAAATATCTCAAATTTTCTAATTTGGAAAAATAAGACCACATGGTTTTCCATATGTACTTACAATATTTATGTCTTTAAATATGGGATAATTGAATGTGCAGAGAGCATATATTGAGCCATTGTGTATCAATTAGCCCTAGTTAGCAATACTTTGCTGGTCTTAGGATACATGCCAGAAATCAAAGGGCCAGTAAATTTGATGGAACAGTGGGCTGATACTCCTATTTATCTATTGAAATTATTGACTGATCACCGTATGCACTGGAGAAAAAGGATGTTCAGGTTGATTGGTACTGAAATTAATTATTCAGCATTATTAATTTCTAACTTTGCTTTATCTTCTGTGTCTCTCACTCATTCTATACAGACTGCTCATTTTGTAAATTACTGGACCAGAACTGTAGACAAGGCTTGGAATATACAATATTCTGTAATGCAAAATTACTGTTACAAATCAGCACTTTTAGAGACCACTATTATATGGATGGGAGATCAAATAGAAAGGCTAAAATTAATCCATGGAACATTGATTAACAAAATCAGACCAACCATGGAGTTTTATTTGACTCTGCTAGAAGCTAGTCTCCTCCAAATCCCCCCTGTATATCTGTCTCTTTCTTTTATTTCTTGTCATTCTTCCCAAAAGATAGCTAAGGAACTGCTCAGCCCTTGATATTATTTCCTGTGCAATTAGGTTTTGTTTCTAAAGTCTTTGCCTACACCTGTATCTTCAGGAATTCTACATATTCTATCTTCCAATAAATTTAGAATTTTTGTTTTAATATTCTGTATAGATTCCTCAAAAAAAGGTAAAACTATTTCTATTTGACCCAGCCATTCCATTTTTAGTAGCTTCCCAAGTGAATTAAAAGCATCAAACCACAGTAATATACTCACACTCATGTTTATAGCAGTATGACTTGTAATAACTAAATCTTGGAAACAACCCAAGTGCTCATCCACAGATAAATGGCTAACAAAAGATTGGGATTTTTATACAATGGCATACTACTCTGGAATAAAGAGGGGTAAACTTTAGGCATTTATAGGAAAATGGATGCACCTGGAGACTATACTCTTAAGTCAAATAAATTTGACACATATATTTCAACATCTCATTATTTCTCTGGTGTGACAAATCAAAATTGTAAGTAAGGACCAAGATGTGTAATAGATATTGAGCAATGGGGAAAAAATGTTTAGGTGGGACAGGGAAGAAGAAAGAGGAGAGTGGGAAAAGAAGGAAAGGGAAATGAAAAAAGAATAGATGAAAAATGGAAACAAAAATGTTGTAAATGAGTGAAAAAGAGGTTGAAGTAAGGAGAAATCTTGAGCTCCCATGGCTCAGCATCATATAGGGAGGCTTTCTCAGTGGGGATAGTGCTGCTATGCCCAACTTTGAAGATGCTGGCTTACTTCATGTGATAAGAGGGGAAAAGGTTGTAAGCCTTCTCACCAGTTTACCCTTTTGGCCTGTTATTAGTAAGAGATCATGTGGAGTTATTTCTCTGAACCAGAGTTCTATAGGAAAGTCACTATGTTTCTTTGTCCTTCAGTTTCTTCACCCATAAAATGTGAGAACTAGTTTTGTGAATCGTTTAGATATTACCATAACACTATAATGTAATAAATCATCCCTAAAACTCATTTGTTCTTAAAAAATTGTGTGTTGGGCTGGGGATTTAGCTCATTGGTTCTGCCATCTGCCTTGAAAAGACAGGTGTTGAGTTTGATCCCTGGTAACCACACACCACAATGTCGGGGGTGGTGACTCATGACTGTCATCCTAGCACTTGAGAGGCAGAGGGAGGACGATGGCTGTGAGTTTGAGGCTTGCCTGGGCTACATGGTGAGCTCAGGGTCAGCCTGAACTATGAAGTTAAACCTTGTCAAAAAAAAAAATTATGCGTTGGTTCGGGTGGCTCAGTATTAGGCTTCTGTCTGGGTCGGCTTTGCTGTACATTGAAGGACTACAAGTCAATTCTATTAGACCTGCCATTGTTAGTGAACACCACATGACCAACCCTTGGTAAAAGAATGAAGAAACATACTACGTATATGAAAAGGCTATGCTAAAAGTTTAATACATGTAGGAGTAAAGAGTCTTAGTCATTATCTCAATTTCCCACAGATTAGTACAATGGGTTGCAAACTGAGAGGTTTTGTAGGTATGATGGAGATCACTCAAATATAATATATTGCAATATCTTTAAGATATGCTTACAGTTCTTCTGTAAGTCTCCTAGGGAACTGGAGTGGAAGATGAGTGTCTAGGGAATTCTGTTTTAAGTAAAACTCTAGGAGATTCAAAGACAGGCACTTTCTGGAGTTCAAATGCTGTATAATCCCAGAATTCTAAACAGTACCTTTGTTTATTTTGATAGTACATATGAATATCATGTATGAGCGCTGCCTTACTGACTCTGGGTACATATCCCAACTGAAATAAATTACTGTTGCTACTCCACTTGACACATTGGGAAAGAGTAGCACATACACCAGCCAACACAAATAGAGAAGGTTAAAGCAAGAAAGAACAAGAGTGTCTTATCAAATTGTGAGTTCTAATGTCTCAACTTTTCCTTGCAAAAGTAATACTAAACATAAAGGAAGTTGTAATTCTTAGTATCATTACCAGAAAATTAGAGTTGGTATGTGGTTGTTGTAGGCCATAAAATTCTCATGGGAGACTTTATTAATTTAAGGTATCACTGCAGGTCACACCAGAATAGTAGAATCAGTGTATCTATTCATCATCTATGTCTGTCTGTTTTTTCTATCATCTATCTATCTATCTATCTATCTATCTATCTATCTATCATCTATCTATCTATCTATCTATCTATCTATCTATCTATCATCTATCTGTGGAATCTACTCCTGTGATGCTGGAGCCTCACTTTGCAATCTCTGCAATATCAAAGGCAGCCCTTCTGTAAGGCCAGACTGGTAATACTTTGGCAGAACCCAGTGCTATGGTTTAGAGGAAGAATTTCCTCTTCTCAGGAAACCTTATGTCTGCCATTAAGGACTACCAATTGACTGAATCTACCCCAAGCAAACTAGAGAAGGTAATCTTCTTCATTGAAACAAGATATATAGATGCTAATCATATCTATAAATAGTTATATTGGTATTTGATTCAATAGCTAGACAAGATAACTTCAATAAATGGATACATAGAACTGACTATCACATTTAAGAATTTGTCTTTCTTAATTTTGAGCTGCATTTGTGTGTTACTTGTAATGTTATTTAATATTTTTAAATGAAACTAATTTTCTTAATGTTAGTTCCTCAAGCAAAAATAACTATCAGATTGCTGATTTGATGTGTTAGTTCTTATGAAAAAATTTTAAATTAATAATATGTAGTAGAATTATTTATCTGTATAATACCTTAAATAGTTTACCATACCCTCTTTGAAACCCTAGACAAAGCCATCAAATCAGCTGCCAGACAGCTGTGCTGACAAATTTGCTGAAGAGGCTATAAAGAAAGAAATAGTTTTGATGAACACAGAGAAAATCTTGAGCTGGAAGCTGAACTTAGGCTTGGAAAAACCCAAGAAAATATTTTCTGTTAGAGTCAGGAAAACCTGGGAACTGGATGTGAGACATCTGTGCTTATAATGGAAAGTGGAGGAAAGCCCAGAGTTCTTTTGACACTTCACGTATTTTAAGGATGACTTTAGCTACTTGTATTATAACTTTCAGAAAAGCTGTGTTGCAAAGAAAACAGTTGAGTTCATCAAGCCAAAGAGATAGAAGATGCAAAAGAAATGATCTGTACCTTTAACATCCTTATAGTTTAGTGGTAAGGAGCAGTATCAGAAGACACTTGTAGGTCAGGGTGAGATGTGCTGGGAGAGGTTTGCAGAAGTGAGAAATACAGTGCAAGGTTCTTAAGAAAGGTTTCCTGGAGGAAGAGGGGATGTGAGTCCAGGCCCAGGGAGTAAAGAATTATCCCAGTGAAGAGGCCAGTGTGAATACAGGGTAGGGGAAAAGGAGCATTGTGTATTATATGAAAGCAGGAAAGTACTTCAGGCAAGGGCTTGCACTGTATGCGTTTGTGTGTGTGTGTGGGTGTGGGTGTATGTGTGTGTACTGCTGATAGGACTAGGAAAATATATAGTAGTTAAGGGTGAAAATATTAAGCTTCCACACAGGGTCATCACAATGTACAACTCTAGGAGTCCTCATTCATAAAGATTTCAACTTAATGCTGTTTGTGAGCCTGTGTGGCCACAGCTCATTCCAGCCGTGGTAAGGAGGATGAGATGATGTGATTTGAAGTTGGATAGCTATAGGCAGAACCCAACTCATCATGAATTCTTCATTACAAACTAAGAAATCGAATTTTTGTGCTATACAGCAGTTCTGAATTTCCCAGAGAACCGATCAAACATGCTTAAGAAACTATTGAATCTGCCGGCCAATAATTTTACTTTGAAATGGTTTATAAATTCTTTAGGCATCAAAGAAGTTCTTTCAGGGCTAAAGATCCAAACATTGGATTTTATTTCATTTAATGATTTTTAGTTGACTTTATTAGAACATTTTATACATATATTATGATCAATTTCAACACTGAGAATTTGTTCCTGTATATTTTAATTCTCATTTATCCCCATTTCCCCTCCCCTCCCTGAAACTTCCAACCCCTACATACATAAACTTTGTTTCCTTTTTTACTATCAATTTTTTCCTTTCTGTTCTTTACTTTCTTCTACCCACATTTTACCTTTTCCTTTAGCATGTTTTCTTCCTATTTCACATTATCTATCATACATTTTGGCATTAATATACATCTTCAGCTTTTCTTACCAGAGAACAGATATGGTATTTATACATCTGTGTCCTATTTATGACTCCTGAGTATGTCCTTAAGGTACATCCATTTGAGTATAAATGACTCAAATTTATCATTCTTTTTGGCAGAATAATACTCCATTTTATTTTTAAAAAGAAACATCCTTTCCGAACTCCTGTTCATGAACATTTGGGTTATTTCCAAAATTTAGCAATTACACACTGAGCTGCTATAAACATGGGCACACATATGTCACTGTGAGATGATTCTTTTATTCTTTCATATATGCCTAGCAGAGACATAGTGGGTCAAAATAGACCCTAAGTCCTAGGATTTAAGGAATCTCCATACTGATTTCCATAGTGGTTGCACCAGTCTAATTCCCAGCAACCACGGAGAAGTGTTCCTTTCTCCACACAGATCCTCCAGCATTTGTTGTTGGTTGATTTTGCGATAGTAGCCATTCTTTGTAAAGTGAGATGAAATCTTAGTATCCTTTTCATCTTCATCTCTTGAATGATCAGGAGTGTGGAACATTTCTTCATATTACTTCTTCATCTAAAAAAATGTCTGATCATTTCAGATACCCATTTTTGAGTTGGATCTTTAAATTTAGGTATGCTGATTTTTTAAAGTTCTTTATATACTCTAGATAATAGTCCTTCGTCTGAGAAATAGCTGGTAAAATCCTTTCATATATTGTAGGTTATCTTTTTGCTTTGTTGGTGATTTCTGTTGCTGTGCAGAAGCTTTTTAGTAAGATGAGATTCTATCTGTTGGTTCTTTCTGCTAGTTCCCATGCTCGTGAATTTTTGCTCATAAAATCTTTCCCTAAGCCAATGCCTTCAAGAGTTCTACCTAACCTATTTTCCAGCAGGTTTAGTGTTTCTATTTTAACATTTAGGTCCATAATACACTTTGATTTTAGTTTAGTGCGTGGAAAAAGACATAGATATAGCTTTGATCATTAGCAAGCTGAAGCTCAGTTTTTCCAGCACCATTTGTTAAAGAGGCTATCTTTCCTCCCCTGAGGATGTTCGGTACCTTTGTCAAAGGTGAGGTAGTTTAGTATATCTGGGGTTTGTTTCTGGATCTCTTAATGTGTTCCACTGATCCTCAGGTCTATTACTTTGCCAGTATCATGCTGTTTTTTGTTTTTGTTTTTGTTTTTTTTTTTAATCACAGTGGCTTTGTAGTACCATTTCAAGTTGGGGATTGTGATACCTGCTACCATGATCTTATTGCATAGGATTGCTTTTGCCATTCTAGGTTGCTTGTGGTTCCTGATAATTATTTTCTCTAGCCCTGTGAAATATGTTGAGGTTTCAATCAGGATTGGATTGCATCTATATTTTAGTTTTGGTAGTATGGCCATTTTGATGATATTGGTTTTAATAACCACTTTCTAATATCTTCTTTGATCTTTCTTTCAAGAAGGCTGTAGTTTTCAGAGTAGAGATCTTTGACCTCTTTTATTAGATTGATTCCTAGATAATTCATTTATAATGCTATTGTCAAAGGAATTGATTTACTGATTTCTCTTTCAGTAAGTCCATTGTTCTTGTACACAATTGATTTTTGAGTGTTCACCTTGCATCTAGCTATGCTACTAAATCTGGTGATGAAGTCTAGAGGTGTTTTGGCTGAGCTTTTAGGATCTTCTGTATAGAGTATCATATCATCAGCAAATAATGACAGTTTGCTTTCTTCCTTATCTATCTTTATTCCTTTTATTTCTTTCTCTTGTCTAACTGCTGTCGTTAACGTTTCCAGCACTGTATTGAATAGGAGTGGTGATAGTAGACATCATTGAATTATTTCTGATATTAGTGTGAAAAGTTTTGATTTTTGACCATTTAATATGATGCTGGATATTGGTAAAGCTTTTATCAGTTTGAGATAAAGACCATATATTCCAATTCTCTGCAGGGTTTTAATCATTAATGGATATTGGCTTTTGTCAAATGTTTTTTTAGATGACCATATGGTTTTGTCCTTGAGTCTGTTAATGTCATGTATTACACTTATTGATTTGCATATGTTGAAACTTCCTTGCATCTCTAGGATGAATCCAACTTGGTCAGGATGTGTTATCTTCTTGATGATCCTCTACATTCTATTTGCCAATCTTACTGAGGATTTTTGCATATATTTCATTAGAGAGATTGACCTGTAGTTCTGTTTTGGGGTTGGACCTTTCTCTGCTTTTGATAACAAGGTAATTCTTGCTTCTAGGAATAAATTTGGAAGTATTGCTTTCTTTCAGTTTCATTAGAGAGTTTGTGGAATAGTGACATTAGCTCCTCTGTGAAAGTCTTGTGGAATTCAGTAGTAAAGCCATTAGGACATGGTCTTTTCTTTGCTGGTAAGTTTTAAATTACATTTTCAATTTCACGTGTTGATATTAGGGTGTTTAGCATTTTTATTTTTTTTCATTCAACTGTGGAAGTTCATATGTGTCTCAGAATTCGTCCATTTCTTCTTTATTTTACATCTTATTTGAGTACAAGTTCTCAAAGTAGGTGTTTATTACCATCCGATTTTTTAAATTTATTTTTTTTGAGACAGGGTCTCGCTTTGTAGTGCAGGCTGGTCCTGAGCTCAGCCTCAAACTCACATCACAGCAATCTTCCTGCCTCTGCCTCCTGAGTGCTGGGATTACAGGCATGAGCCAACATGCCTGACACTGTGGGATGTGGTACTGATTACTGCGGGGTGTGAGTCTCCACACCCAGTGTTGTTATGTGGTTGCCAGGGATCGAAGAACCCGGGCTCTTGCGCTTGCAAGACAGGTGCCAGAACCACTGAGCTAAATTCCCTGGCCCTATCCTCTGAATTTTTGCTGGGCCTGTGGTGATTTCCCCACTTTCACTTCTGACTGCACAGATTTGAGCCTTTTCCTTCCTTTCTTTGATAAGGTTGGCTAAGGCTCTATCAGTTTTATTTATTCTTTCAAAAAACCAACTGTTCAGTATATTGATTTTTATATCATTCTCTTAGTCTCTATTGCATTAATTTCTTCTCTAATCCTTATAATTTTCTGCCCTATATGCGCTATTTTTGTTGATCTTTTGCATCATTTTCTTAGTCTCCATTGCATTAGTTTCTCCTCTAATCTTTACAATTTACTCCCTTCTATGATCCTTGGGTTTATCTTGTTCCTCTTTTTCAAGTTTGAGTTTTAGCATTAAGTTGTTTATTTGAGCTTGCTCTGTTTTCCTAGTATGGACATTCACTGCTATGAATTTCCACCAAAGAACAGCTTTTATTGTGTCCCTCAAATTCCTGTATGGTATATTAGCATTACCATTTGATTGTAGAAACTATTTAATTTCTTCCATGACCCATTGGTAGCTCAGGAGAGTGTTGTTTAATTTCTATGTGTTTGTGAGGTTTTTGGAATTTCTGTTGCTATTGCTCTTCCATTTCAAAGCACTGTGGTCTGACAGTACATAGAGGATAATTTCAATTCCTTTGCATTTACTTAAACATTATCCATGAATTAGCATGTGGTTTATCTTGGAGAATGACCCTTGAGCAGCTGAGAAGAATGTATATTCTGACTTTGTAGGATGAAATTTTTTTGTAGACATCTATGCAGTCTATTTGTTCAAAATTACGCTTCAAATATTTCATTATTGATTTTTTTTGTCAAGTTGATCTCTTTATTTGTGACAGTCAGGTATTGATGTCCCTTACTATTATTATATTAGTGTTTATCTGGCTTTTTATCTCCATTAATATTTGTTTTATATAGTCGGATGCACTAGAATTTGTGGCATAAATATTTATTAATGTCATCTCTTTCTTTTGGATTGTTCCCTGTGTGAAGATGTAGTGTCCTTCTTTGACTGTCTTAATTTTGCTCTGAAATCTATTTTGTGTGCAAATAAGATAACCAATCTTGCTTTTTGCTGTTTCCTGTTCCATGGAGAATTGTCTTCCACCATTTTTACTTTCTGTCTATGGATTTCTTTCTGAATTAGGTATATTTCTTGTATATAGCATATTATCAGCCATTCTTTTTAATCCATTCTGCCAGTCTGTGTATTTTAATTGGTGCACTGAGGCCATTGACATTAATGGTTATGACTGATATGTACTAATTTAGCACTAATATGATGCTTTCCTGTTCTTTACTCTTTTATTCTTTGCTCCCCCCTCCTTTTCATAAGTTTTCTTGCCTTGCCCAGTGCATTTACTCTGGTTGGTCTCATGGGATTGTGACATTTATTGACTTTCTCTAGGATATTGTCTAGAATTTTTTGGAGTGCAAATTTTGTATTCATGAAATTTCTTAGGTATTCTTTGTCATGGAAGTACCTTATTTCCCCATCGATTTGAAGGATAGTTTTGCAAGATATATCAAGCTAGATTGGAAGTTGTTTTCTTTATTCTTTGAAATAGTTCAGTCTAGGTTGTCCTTGACTTGAGTGTTTGCATTGAGAAGTCTGCTGTGATTCTGCTGTTCTTTCCTTTGGATATGATTTGTTTCTTTTCTCTGACTGCTTTCAATATTTCATCTTCTGCTGGGTTTCTTGAATACTGATTATGCTATGCCTAGGTGTAGATTTTCTTTTTGCATCATGGCCACTTAGAGTACTATGTTTCTGTATGTCCAATTCTTTTCCTTTTCCTGTGAAATTTTCTGTCATCACATCTGTGAACACTTTGATTACATATTTCACACTGATTCTTGTTTATTCACTGATCCCAATCAGTCTTATATTATTCTTCTTTGTGTCAAGTAGCAATTGTTCATTTGATTTCTCATGATTCTTGCTATTTCTATAAATTTTCCATATCCTGTTTGCTGCCTGCAAGCCTCTTTTATGGCTGATATTTGGGCTTTACGTTCATTTATCCTATTTTTTCAAACTTTAATTGGAATTTTTTATCTCCTGGAAAGCTGTTTAACAGCTTCCATACCTTTCATAATCTGAGATTCTATTATCATAGTCCTGATATCTTTGTCAGTATTAAAATCATTTCTTCTGCTTTGAACACTATCTGTTTTTAACTGATAAATTATTTCTGATTTTCATTTACTAGGCCTTTTTTTTTTTTGGAACTTAAACCAAAATTTATTATCTTCATCAGTTTTTAAGGTCAGCAACCCAGTAGATGCCTAGTGAGAAGTTTCTGAGTCATGAGTTGGTCTTTTGATACTGGCTTTGAGAGTCCTGGTGTTTGAGAGTCCATTTATTCTATTCCCATTTTCCCTTGTTTCTTCTGTGGTTAGGTTTTTGAATTTTTTCTCATTTCTATTTTTGTTGTGGTTGTTGTTGTTACTGTTGATGTTTTTGGTTTAATTTCTGGCCTGCTGTCTGGGAAATGTTTAATGCAAGTCTTTTTCTTCTTAATATTCAGGACCTTTAGGAGATGGTTACTTCCAAGGTTGTCTTCTTAGGATCTATGGTGGTTCTTAAGTGATCTCAGTTCTAGCACACTATCAAGGTACTTCAACAGAATGGTCATATCACCTTGGTAGACATAAAACAATCAGTATCATCAACAGTATCAAACAGTGCAAAAGAAATGACAGTCTTTAACAATTACTATTCTACTACCTTTAACCTCATGAGTTAGATCTATGATCATATGCCAAAATTTAGAACTAACCAGCAGTATATTTACAATATACAGGTCCTTTAATAAAGGGATCACCAGGGAGTTGGCATAGTAGAGAGACTGAAGGAGGGGAGAGAATAGAAATAGGGCTGGAAGATACATAGAGATCACACAAACCCTAGGAAACTGATGGAGGCTAGAGGATAAAAGTGATGGAAGGGGCAAATACAAAACAGAACAGACTAAGAATAGCAGGACCACTATGAACTATGTTCACCCTTCTATAATAGAAAAGAAAAAAACATGGAGGGAAGACTGAGATGCATTAACTTCTGGGAATTGATATTGACCAGAGGACAAACAAGGATTAAAGAACTAAAGAAGAATAGGGGTACCCAGCAGCATCAGGCTAACAGGAAACTATTTTTCCTCTCTTGCAAAACTAAAAGCAGTTGAAAGAAGAAAACCTCCAAAATTGGACAAGCTCAGGAGCAAGAGAGTAGAGAAATGAAGAATGAAAGAGAAGTCAGAAAAAAAGAAATAAAAAGTACAACAACAGTAACAAAAACAAAGCCAGAAACACTATCAAAAGGGCCCTTCATGGTATGAATTTGCTATCTTCTATAGATGGTATGGGCAATAGCATGCAGATTGGTGTTGACTAGTCACCAAGAGACTGCTGTCTTTCCTTGTCTATGTTCTGGATATAGTGCTTGAATTTAGCTCAATGAACTCCTGCAGGCTTGAACTCTGCAAGAGTCCAGGGTCCTGAGGTGGGACTGACTCATAAACTCAACAATAACTGTAGTAAATAGGACTTCTTCACTCCTCCTGCGAGTATTTTTTCATCGTGTTAGATAGGGCATTACACCTTGAAGGCCTCTGCCTATGTCCCAGAACTCAATCAGTGTGTGAGGTCAAATAAATGGAGTCTCTGGGGCCTGCTCCCCATGTGCCAGTCCCTTCAGAGGAAAGGCCTCAAGTGTCAGTGTGGGAAGACAAGAGGATGGAATCTCTGTAGGCTCTTCTTTGCACACTGGTTGTGTGGGACCTCAGAGTCCAATCACTGTGGAGAAAATGTACCAGTCCTGTGCCAGGGGATTGACTATTTGTTCAGGAGCAGCTCTCACTCAGCCTGGGCAGTGAAGTAGATGGAGTTTCTCTGAGGTACTCTTCTCAACACTTAAGGTTTTAATATTGCTTTTGAATTGTATAAATCTGGATATGGGTAGGCAGGAGACAAAATAAGCTTGCCAATAGTTTAAGCAACTAAGAGTTCTCAGGTCTGCTTTGAATATACACAACTTTTGAAAGGAGTAAACATGAACAGATACAGAAGAAAAACTTGGTGACCAAGACTAAATGCTTTATTTTGGTGTCAGATAAAATAAAACCCTGCCTTTTTATATTGTCTGATGTCTATGTAGTATGTATAATAGAATCTTGATATCAACAAAGTTTTAAAAGTCATTCAAAAATAGTATATTGAATCAACCAAAGTTCCTGGCAGGAAACAGGTGGTACTTTCAAATGGAAAATTTGGGACAATTCACTGGTAGGACAATTACCCATGTGGGAGTAGAGATCACTTTGTCTCTAGAGAAACAGCAGGGAACATGTGGGGACTCAATATCAGGAAGACTTCAGTACCACTTTACAGCAAGAAAAGGGTATGGAAACAGGAAGTAGAAGCCCGAGAGCTAGCTACAGTATTGTAAAAGAAGGTCACCAGACCAGAACTGTGACCTTTAAGTAGAGGGACATAGGTATTTTGTTTTAATCCAACTTTGATGCAATTAGAAAAAAGCATACCTTATTCTCATTCTCTTTTTGCCTTCTGATTTCTTACATGCTTCCTGTTGGGCTGAACTCAGCGACCAGGAGGCTGAGGTTGACCAGGGATGGGTCCAGATAGAGCACTTTTCTCTAGAGAAAGCAGAATAAAGGTGGCTGGCAAGAGGATCTGATGAGGCAAACAAAATATCTTACACAGATAAATATATGTAAACAAATGTAGTTTAAATAATTGTATACCAATAGTAAACTATAGCCAATGGACCACTTAAAGCTGACAGCCTGTCTTATAGTGTTAATTGGGACTCAGCCATGTGCATTTATTTACATATTATCTAGGCATATTTTTATGATATAATGACAGAGTCTAGTGGTTTTAACAGAAAGCATGATCCTCAAACCTAGATCTTTTTTGAAAGCATACTCCAACCCTTGTTCTACCTAATAAAGGTTTATTAGAGGTAGCAATATACTCCATAAATGGCCTCATTTTTTGACCAGTACCATCACAAAATGTGTATTACTTTCAGTCTTAGTTTCTCCATGGATTAATAAACAAACCCACACACAATAAGAAAAGTGTCTACAGTAGGAAAATCTCTACAAACTTGAGAACAGTATAAATAATCTACAAACAATCTAGGATGTTGTAGTTCTGGTTACTTTCTAAATTTATCTGGTTTCTTGTATTTTCTTTTTTTAATATATATATCTACCGTACTGATTTGAAGTAAACAGAGTCTGGAATATAGTTATCCAATAATACCTTGCCCATGTTAAGTATGTCTTTTGACTTTGTTGAGATCATAACATTTCTTTGGATTTTCATATGGTGCTATTCATGAATCCAGTAAATTTTTGCCACTGTTTGAAAAGTAAATGGAAAAGTCACCAACTGAGTAATCCTTATTCTTTGAATGATGCCTGTAACAATAGTAAGGACAGAGTGAGACAGAGATAGAAAGAGGGATAGAGGAAGAGATTGGAAAGGGGAGCAAAAGAATTGGCTATACAAAGATAGGTCTAAAGAAATATTGAAGATTTTTATCTCATGAATCAATTAATGTCCATGATGGGTTTTGTTTCCAAGTGATTTTTGCCAGTTTTAAAAAAAATAAATTAATGCTAGAGCTCTCCGACACTACTCCTGTAAATCCTGGATCATCCCAAATCTCTACCATGTCTGTAATAAGATTTATTATGTGATCAGGTAAAATGAAGAAAAGACTAAGCTTGAGATGTGGAAGCCTGTCATGTAGTCATCCTTTAACAGCTGCTGGGAAGGAGTGAAGAAAGACATGGGAGGAAAGAAAGAGAAGGGAAGGAAACGTGTAACTAACTGTGATGAAACATGGCATCCTACAGATGTACAGAGAATGGTGTCCTTTGAAACTTTGTGTAGAAAATACTAAAAAGCACTACAAAGTCAAAGTATAAATATAAGACTCACATTGCATATGTATATTTTTGTCTGTTTGCAACTTATCATTAGATTTTTCTGAATGACTAGAAAAAGAATAACCTTATAGGCAAAAATGAACAATATGTAGTGAATGAAATACAAGTGTCATTTAAATAATGAAGTGTTCATTTTTATTTGCAATAAGAGCAACATGAATTCAGGTTATAAGTCACAGCCACGAATAGTAACACATGCCTATAATGCAGCTATTGAAGAGGCTAAGCCAGGAGGATTACAAGTTGAAGTTCATCTTGGGCATGCTGTCAAGAGCCTATCACAGAACAGAACAGAGCCAGAACAGACAAAAAAATAGAAAAGGGCTGAAGATGTATCTCAGTGCTCCTTGAGTTCAATCCTTAACACCTTCCCAAAGAGATAAGTGTTCATCTTTTCTACTAAAATAAATTATAGTTTAATTATAAACATCACTGGGAAGGATATGGGATCATGTATCACTAAGTATGAATTTAAATGGTTTTTTTCAATACACAGAAATCCAGAATGTGTCTTCTATATTAAAAATAGCTTAAAGTTTGACTTCATAATATTTGAATTTCTAGAGATTTCTGTATGCTTTTATATGTGAGAAATGGCTTATATACAATAGTGAACAATGTTTCTTTTGCTATTGTCATAGAAAAATTTTTTGATGGGTTATAGCATATGATTCATTAGTGAACACACAGACTCATAATTCATCTAGAATTCCAAAAGGAAAAAAAAAAAGAAAGATGAAGAATTTTCAATGTGTTACTCTCTCTTTGAAGGTTACTAACTCTTGCTTTAGTATGATTTAAAAATAATGCTGAGTGTAAAATGAGGAAAAAGAACACAATCATTCTACATTTTGCGTGGAAGTAGGCCTAATTAATTCATCTTTGGGAGTTATCCTCTAAAGCACCTTCACAGTGCCAGGAATCTAGTTGATACAATTGGTGAACTGAGACCACCTTAAAATGCAGATCAGAAACAGAGCCCTCAATGAGGTAAGCCCATTGAACTGGTGTCAACAGGTTGAGTCGTAATCTGACTTGTATGTTTGTACAAAGAGACACAGGCAGAAGGAACCTCCAGACACATGCACGCACACTGAGTGGCATAGCTATGAAGATAATCACCTGCAAGGGAAGAAAAAAAGGCCTCAGGGGAAACCAGTGTGTAGACACTTCAGTTTCAGGATTTCAGCCTCCAGAATTGTGATGAAATAAATTTATGATTTTTAACCTACAGAGTCTATGACATTTTTATTATGGCAGGCCTCACAGTCTAAAACAACAGATATTCAAAGAAATATGACTTGCAATAATCCAGAAACATAACTCAGCTACCAGGTTCTACTGCATATCTAAACTTCGTGAAATTCAATCTGTTTAACTCCTAGAAAAATGTTTACCTCTGAAACAACCATTTTGAGTTAAGACTATGTTTGCCTTTAAAGAAAAAGTTCATAAGACCACTTCCAACTGACACTTAGTGAAGATGAAAGATAATTTAAAAGTTAGTAAGCCAGAATCAAGTAGCTCCATATTTAAATATCAGTTACACTTCCTATAATTTTCTTATCAAGGTCTAAGCTACCTTATCTTCTACACTGTATTTCTCTCATCTGAAATATAAATATAAAAATAGTTTTCTACCATATGTGACTAATGTGAGGATTAAGTGAGAGTCATGAAAATGAAGACAATAATTTAGAATCATAGTAAACAATCAAATAGGTACTCTTTTTCTCTATTCTAAACAGCTAAAATCAGGTGTAGTGACACATCCTTGTAACTATAGCTGTTTGGAAAGGCTAAAGCAGGAGAGTCTCAAATTCAAAATTGAGAGTTCAAGAGCAGCGTAGGTAACTTAACATGGTCCAATCTCAGACAAGTAAAGTTTTACACACAAGCTAGTTTTAGAAAACACACAACTCAAGTGTCCATCAACTGGAGACTGGATAAAAAAGCTGTGGTTCTTCTACAGAATGGAGTATTACTCTGCCATAAAAAATGATAAGTTTGAATCATTTCTACTTAAATGGGCATACCTTGAGGATATCCTCATAAGTGAAATAAATAGGGCACAGATAGGTACATATCGCATCTTTTCTCTGGTATGAGAAAATAAAGATGTAAATGAGTCATAGCATTGTATGTTATATATTGTGAAATAGAAAATGCTCAATGTAAATAGTGTAAAGGGGGAAAATGTGAGATTGTAACAAAAAAGTAAGGAAACAAATTTTATGTATATGGGGGTGTGGTAGGGTGGGTAGGGTTATGGGAAAAAATGAGAATTAAGTTGTGTCTTATACTGGTACAAATCCCCATTATGGAGTGCAATCATGATGTGCATATTTAATGTACCAATAAAGATAAAAAAAATTAGCATGCACCTTAGGTACTTTTATAATTAACAAATACTCTCATATTCTAATTTATGTTTCAGAATCAAAAGGAAAGGACGTACCATATTAATAGTCACAGAATCAAGAGTCTGTGATATTAGGACAAAGAGTGACCTAAAAGTAGAGTTCTTAGGTCTGTCATGAGCAAATACATACACAATGCTTGTGAGTGCAGAAAATCTTCTGTGATTAGTATCTCAGGTATCAGTTTCCAAAAGTCACTAATGAAGCTGGATCCACCCACAAGAACAAAGAGGAGGATTCTTGGTCATTTCTAGAGAAACACTGGCTAACCATCTGTCAGTTTTATGATGAATCAGAGTCGAGACAGACAACTGTGCTCAGCCTTCTGGGGGTTGGTGACCTAAGATCCAAGTCCCTCACTTAGAATCCAGTGCAGGCAGAACTGACCTATAAGGAGCTGACATTAACCATTATATCATCCCATTGTATTCCACGCTGGTTAGATTTTTCTAGAAATACTAAGTGTCTGGGAAATTAGATGGCCCCAAAGACTTAGCGAATGGCCCATCCTAGAATTGGCATTAATGGGTTTCCTTTCAGCTCTGGAGCCATGAAGGGTGATGAAGATAATTAACATTTGTTATCTGGTCTCAGCAGAGGAAGAAAAACATGTCAGTTCCTCAGTCTCTGGCATTTTAAAATAGAAATAACTGTACAGCATGAAATAATGATTATTCAGACACTGAGTCCAATAGTGACTACTGTATATTTATGGTTCTTTCTCTGTGTATTTTTCTCTCCAAAAACATCAGAATCTATTCTCTTCTAGTTTTTTTAAATTTAAAATATTTATTGCTACATTATATATACACATCATGATCACATTCAACATTGAAAATTTGTCGTAGTATATGACACTGCTTAGTTCTCATTTTTTCCTTTTCCCCTACCCACCCTACAACCCTCTTCCTCTTATACATAAGGTTTGTTTCCTTTTTGTTATCATTACATTATTTTTACCCTCATTACTCCTACACCTCACTTCCCTTTAAATATTTCTATTTCACTATATTCATTATATATTCTAGAACTCATTTTCTCATACCAGAGAAAAGTTATGATATTTATAATCTATGACCTATTTATTTCACTTATGAGTATGTCCTCCAGGTACATCTATTTGAGTTTAAATGACTCAAACTTATAATTTTTATGGCAGAGTAATACTCCTTTTTATAGAAGAACCACATCTTCTTTATCCAGTCCCTAGTTAATGGACATTTTGGAAGGAATTCATTTTTTCTGAGACTACAAAACAGACGGATTATCTACAGGGAAAAATATATTTATGAAAATTAAGCAGCACATGGCATATAGTAGGGCACCCAAAATTGAAAGCTATTGTTCTGAAATCTTTTCCTTCTACATAAAAAAACTATAGGAAGTATCATAAATGTATTTTGCCCTGTAGATTATCAGTCTGTTTCATAGTCTCAGAAAACATGAATTCCTTGCCCAAATAATCACAGTTGTTGAGTTGCAAAGTTGAGATTTAAACTCATTTTGGCTGATGATCACACTGCCTACTTTCCATTTTACCACTTTGCATGAAAGGTCACACAAGTTTACCTCATTTATCTTTTGAGTCAGGAGAAGCCAGTCACCTGGTCTCAGCAGATGCTCCACATCAGGAAAGAGACACTAGTCCTTTCACAAAAAGTTCTACACACACCTGATCCTTCAGTGTCTGTAATAGTGAACTACCAGTGGTAACTCAAGGTCACCCAGGAGCAGGCCTGGAAGCCTGCAACGCTTTTCAATCTCTAAGAAGCTGTGACACAGGAATTCTTTTTTGTTCTCCACTTAAACATAGACAGGAATACTTGACCATGGGCAGCCACACAGCACTGGGACCCTCAGAGCCTGTAAGAAAAAGATAGAACCCATGTCTTCTGAGACAACTAGATATAGTTAGTGTTCCTTCAGCCCCCTAATATTTGCTTAGCATTTGGGTTTCTTTTAAGTCCTAAGGACTCCAAAATAGCCCTGAACTCTACCCTCACGGAATAAGTGATCAACAAGAAGAGGAGACAAGGGAAACAGACAGGCACGATCTTAAGGGGTATGAGCTGCCATCAGGGCCCCAAATGTGCAGCTCTTTCAGACATGCATCAGGAAAGCTTGTCTAGGATTTAACATTGAGTTTAATACCTGAGTATATGGTGGAAAAGCAGAGAGAGGGAGTGGGGGAGCAGGAGGGGAGGGAGTGAGGAAGGGGGAGGGGGAGGAGGGGGAGGGAGGTTTTAAAATCTGAAGGAGAGAAGCCTGTACAGAATTTCAAAGTGTGAGAGCAGCTGGGGATTTCTCAGACACAAGGGAAGTTGAGAATGATTAGAAAGTACTGAGACAGAGGTCAAGCCAGGCCAGTACACAAATCATTTTGAAAGCCAAGTTAGAGAACTTGGGTTTTACCCTATGAAAATGAATGGTCATTACTAAGTTTTCAGGGTGGGTAATACATATCAATACATGAATTTTAGGAAAATCTTCCATAGAAAGAATATTAGAAGTAGAAAATTTAGGTAGAAAATTAGGAGATTCAGAGAAGGAGGAGAGTAAAGAGAGAGAGAGAGAGAAAGGTACAGAGACACAGACAGAATAATGAGTGATATGTGATATGCTGCCCTGGACTGAACTGCAGATGACATGAAGATAAACAGTTATTTTAGAAACTCAAATAAGGAAGTCTTGATGCTTTGGTGTTAGAGTAGAAGGTGAGAGAGACCAAAAAGTAAATGTAATTCTGAGGTTTTCAATTTGATGAAAATTCATTTACTGGAATAGGAGAGAAAAAAGAAAGTATGAGTCAGGGGAAAAAATTATATCCACTTATAGAACACCATGATCTTGAGAGGTCTAAAGACGGTCCCAGATGCATTTGCATATATGTGTGGTTCCAGACACCATGATAATTCTGGGCTGGATATCTAAACATGGGAGTCTCCAAGGTAGACACCATAACTGGTGCATCGGTTTAGGTGCATGACAACATCCAAGAACAACATTCAGAGTAAGAAAGTAAAAGGGTCTTGCATAGAAACCCAATCTACTAAAAGTCCTCCATAAAAATAGCTGGACTAAGACTCTAAGGTTGACACAGGTGTTGGATAAAACAGGTGAAACAATGTAATGGCCTCAGCATAGTTACTGAATGCTTCTTATTTTCTTATTCCATCTGTGAACCATGTTTTCTCCTCGATGAGTTATGACTGTTATTATTCTTAGTTACAGATGATAAATCCTGAGCCAAAGAGGTCAGTTAACATACAGGAGTACCCAGGATGAGGAAGAAGCAGTGAGGTGTCTCATAAGGTCCTGCCATTTTTACCCATTTTTTAGAGGAGGTCTAAAATACCACCCAAGATTCTAGGTTCATTGTCCTATAACATACACTTAAGTGCAATTAAATTCTTTAAAAATTATTAATGAGCTCTTTGCACTACTGATAGTAACTGTTAATCAGAGTATTTCCCCATGAGATTTGGTAGTGTGACAAAATCTTAGAGAAGAAGTTCTAGAAAGGACCTTAAGAAATCAAGTCAAAACTTTTTGGTCCACAATAGAGGAAGCTCAGAGCCCCAAATCACCCCAGAGCATCAGATAATTGGCAGTCTTTCAGTATTCCTTTCATTTTATCCTATTGTTTCCTCTTTCTCAAGGCAGAGTTCTGACTTCTGAGCCCTAATCTAGCCCACTGGGGGAGTTGAGAAGCCACAGGCCAGACTACGGGGTAGCCATGGTCCAGCTTTCCCCAAGCCTAGGTAGTCTTGGTCTACCACTCTGCTCTAGCCCTTATTAGGACACACACGCGCAGAATGGAGGGTGAGTCTTACAGTCCACATGACTCGGGACATGTTCCCCTAGGGTCATTTGATTTCATTTCTACTCCTCTTGTGAGCTGTTTGCACTTCTGCATAAGACAGATATATTTGGAATCAACTGCAGCTGCCAGTCACAGGAACATGCCTGACACTTCTCGGAGGGAGAGCCGGGGAAGCTGATCTAGGGGACATCACTGTACAGTCTCCACAAACTTTCAATAGACATCGCCAAGAGCAAGAGCCACTTGTGCATCCTGGAAGTCTGCTTTTGCAGTCCCTTCTCTTCCCCTCTGACCTCCGTAAGGAGAACTTCCCATTGACAGTAGGGCGAAGCACAAGAGGGCATGCCTTCAGGCACAAGACCGTTCTGAATTTAGGCTCCAGGTAATTTCATAAAGGTGGAAGCAGAAGGAAGGAAAAGGAAGGAGGAAATGAAGATTTACAGCATCTACTGCTGTCAGTTCTAAAGTATCTAGTTTGTATAAATAAAACTTTCAGTTCTCATAAGGTACATATAAAGTGACTGTTAATGTTTTTTAGAGAAAAGACAGGTTCAGAGAAATAAAGTGATCTTCTTGTTTCAAGGGTGGCTAAAACCCCTGTCCTTTTGTTATGTTCTTCACCTCACCGGCTTCCTGCACTTTGAGCACTTGCTTCTTCCTTACATATATCATGGGGCCTCAGAGTTTGCAAGTATCAGTTTTCACTTATGTCTCATGGTTATTTCACTCATAAGGAACATTGTTTCCAATTTAGATGAGGAATTAAGGCCTATAAAAGCAAAGACTTCACTAAAGAACATAATTCTTACACCCGCAGCCACAGTCAGAAGCTATGTCTTCCAGCAGCTTCGGAGCAGCTGGCGCAGGAGGAAGACACACTGTGAGAGTTGTGGGCTCTGCTGGTTTTTCTCTGACACTTGTCTGCCTGAAGAAGTCCCAAATATGAGACTGATTGACATTTATCAAGGATTTACTAACACCTGTCACTGGCATGCATTTTTCACTTGGAACTAATAAACTCAGTAAAGTGTTTAACTTAATAAAGTCCTTGTTTACTCTTCAGAACCTATATGGAACGCGCATAGCTTCATCATTCCCCATGTAACAGAGGAGGCCACTGGATATGTACAGAACTTCTCCAGGGTCTCTCTGCTGAGTGGGGCCAACGTGGGTTTTGAATCTAGAGTTACTACGGCCGATCCCTCATATCCACCTCAGCAGCCTCTTGGATGGGGTCCTGGCTGCTCTGTGGTGTCTGTACTACTTGTTTCTATTCTGCCTTCTTGGGCCCTCTCAGACATCCTTATTGTTAGTACATAGTTCACTGCACTTCACTTATGTGTTCTTTCTCTCCATGTGAGCACGAGTACAAGAGCCTGAATGCGAGACCCACCTCTTTTTTTTTCTCCTTAGTACTGGTGACTGAACCCAGGACCTTGTACCTGCTACATAAGCATCTTAACATGGAGCTGCATCCCTGGCCCAGAACCCACATCTTATTTGTTTTGAACTGCTAATATTTGTCGTGGTATGTAACATAAGAAATTGTATTGTCAGTCTGAACTGGGAGCAGAAGATGTGGATGCAGGAGTCAAAACAACAATGACAGCTTTTCAGAATATAATTCTCATATGTACTGAACAAAACAACCCTGTTTTAGCAGGGCTCTCAGTGGAAGAGCACTTGCCACCAGCTTTAATAAAGCAACTAGTAATTTTCCAGAGGCGTTAAGAAATGTGTTTAACATTTCAGTTTGTTCTGATGTTAGAAGTCACTTATGGGAATAGGTTGTGGCAATTATAGTGCCTCAGATGTGCAGGATGTGTTTGTGACTTGGTCTCGCAGAATTTTTCCATCAAACACCTAAAGTGCTCCCATTTTAATCAGTGCTTCTTGCTCTATAGTTCTGAACCAAAGGATATTTGATATATCCAGAAAGTATTGAGAAAATCCAAGATTATTCTTTGTTCATGAAAAGATGTCACAAAGTCACAAGATAGTGTGACAAAGAAGGGTGAAGAAAGATTGGGATAGACCATATGCCACAAATTTCACTCAGTACAGTAGTTTTTTTACTGTCATCTCTAAATGAGTAGATATGAAGTGGTACCAGGAAGGGGAAGATTAGAAGAATTTGCAATGCTAGACTGGGGGAAGTAATTCTTTTGGCTTGTGTAAATTACTGTCAGGGAGAAATATGCTTGAGATAAGATTGATATACCATATTGTCTGGGCCCTATATATCTCTTTTATATTTTTAGATACTACCATTTTCCACATTGCAGTTAGTTTTTGTTAGTTTGTATATTTGTCTTGAAGGAACTCAAGGACTGTCACTCTCGAATTCCTTCAAGTAATGAAAGGATGTTTGCAATGTTACAGTGGACAGATGGTGGAGTGGAAACAGGAATCACAGATGTGCCCACTGGGCTTTGTTCGCTATTAGCTCGCAACTTTGGTTCTGCAAACTCTATGGGCCTCACTGGGCAGGAGATACTTTATTCACCTCAGTATACTGATGTGCTGAGACTCATTCCTTCCTTTGATTTTGGGGGGTACTGGGAATTGAACCCAGAGTCTTCTGTTTGCTTGGCAAGTGCTCTTCCACTGAGAGCCACCCTTTCCCTCATTGCTTTTTCTGTTCATCTAATACATTTCTGAGTGTTGTGGAGAAAGGTTACCAAGATCTGCCTCACAGGAGTTGTGATTCCCACTGTTAGCTTCAGCATAGCTCAGTGAAAAATCCTCCACTTTTCTTTCTCATTCCTGGTCCTAAAAATATTCCTTGTTATTTACAAACCTATGGGGATCGAAGCAAAAGGCAGAGAGCAATGGAAATTTCCTTCAAGTTGCTCTCATATAGCACATACTGTGGAGGAAATAAAAATATTTCCAATATAATAATAGAGAGAAACAGGATATTGTCTGTTGTAGAGCACTTGCCTAGCAGGTGAAGCTCTGCTCTCCATTCCAAGAACCAGAAAAACAGAAGAGCTAAGTCATGATTGTACCAAACTCCAGACGCCAAACCAATCCCCCCTCATCATTACTAAAATTTTTAGTTCATTCTTTTATTTTCTCAAACACCAACAGTAGTTCAAATACCCTGGGATCATATCATTTATTCTTGAAATGCTAAGCTCTAAACAGAGAATTTGAAAAAAAGAATAATTATGAAAGGCTCTTAAAATTAATTTTTATATCATATTATCCTAGTTTGACACTTGCTTTGATGACCATGGAAAGTGGCAATTTTTTTTGTGTGGGAACTTATGCAGGCACAAGCCCAAAGAGTAGTGTCCTTTGGTTTCTGAGTCAGAGAACTGTTTTCCTGGAGCTGAGGGGAATGGTTCCAGGACATCTCTGTGTGTGAAGAGGGCTGTGAATGAGGCTAGTTGTGCTCCAAAGTTGCCACATCACTTCTTGCTGTTTATGATCCCAGCCCGTATATGCTGCCTGTGTGGCTTAGCGTTCCTATTCAGATGAGGTACCAATTTCCAAATGAACCTAAGGCACAGTTTTCAAAGCTTCCTTGAGAAGGAGGTGGTTGCTGAGTCCACAGGAAATGAAGAAAGCCAATTGGCTGAACCTTTGAGTTCCAGATTGAGGCCAGAAAGGAGGACACTTTCTCCAGAGGACAAGAGCTACTCTGTAAAGATTAACTGATGTACCCCCATAGCCCAGAAGGCTCTGTGCTTAAGCAAAGCCAAGTCCTTAAACTCCTTTTTCCATAAACAAGTCTTAGCCTGGGGTACACAGTTCTGTTTAGACTCTGGATGACTTCACGTACTAGGCACGTCGAAGTCACTCATCTATGAATGGCTCAGCCCCATTTGTGGGAAAATTGATTATTGTCCCTTTGATTTAGTATTAGCAGAGATGCCACTTTTCAAACCTTTTTTGTCTTTCTGCAAATTTCCTACAGGCACTGAGGTTTGCAGGGACTGCTCCTTCCCACTTCCACTCTGCCAATGTTACGTACTTTCTCCAGAAGAATTCAGAGCTTGAACTTCTTCTCATGTCATATTTTAAAATAAAGATTAATACAGCCTATTCTACCCCTCAGTTCTTCCCATATATAAATGGCTTGTTGTTTTTACGACTTGTTATTTTGAAAAGTGAAAGACTTGTTTCATGGCAATCTCTTTAATGTTTGGTGATTCCAATGACAACCAGCAACAAACCAAGTTATTTTGTTGCCAAACATGATTCAGACTTGACAGGCATTTCTTTTTCCTTGCAGGTTGAGGGAAGGTCGAATGGTCAAGAGAAAAGTCAGGTCTGAGAAAAAAAAGGCGGGGGGCTTCATTAAATTATAGGAGTGGATCTGCAGCAAAACAGGCAAGGAAAAACAAAACACTTCCCTAAAATTTTATGTTGCTCAGCTTTTCTGAGGTGGTTGCAGACAGATGGCAGAGGTTAGTTCCATCTTCCTGCTGGTTGTCAACCACCAGACAACTGTGACCTGCCATCCAGACGTCTGTGAAGTTTCCTACAGTGGCGGGCAGTACATTTCCTCAAGTCCCCACGCCATTATGATTGTGATTACTCTGCCCTATAATTTCCAGACCTAACTTGATTTCTTAAATTTCAGCTCTTTTGATATTCTCTTACAATACAGCACATGCACAAATACAGCACATAACTTTGCTGTGCCTGTCATGAAATCTTTCCGTATGTACACAGGCGTGTGTAACACGCGTAACATTGCCAGCACTCGTCACATTAGAATGGGCTCTTCTCATCCCTTTTCTCAGTTCATCATGATCGTTTCACTTCGTTTGTGGTCGAATCAGAGCAGAATCTCAGCACTGAATTATGCTCAGTGCAACACCTAGAAGGTTCATCCAATTTGCTGCATACAGCAGTGGTTTGTTCCATTTCACTTCTGGATAGTAACTGTATTTTAGAAGTGCACATAGTAGATTGACCTGTTCTCTTTGTAATGGGCATTTTGGAACACACTGCCCTTTGCTAGTGTTAGATTGTTCTTTAAAGACATAATAGCACAGATATCATCAAAGAGTGGACTAAAAGGAACGGGCTATCAAACTTGATATCAAACTTCAACTATCCCTAAGCTCTCCCATCCACTTGCTTTCTATCTTTGAGTAAATTATTTAATCTGCACTGGTCCTACATATCTCTTATGAGCAATAGATGGCATATCCTACCTCTCTGAGTCCTTTACACAATGAAAAAACACAATAAAATGTTATCATGAACATTCATTCTTATTACTAGGGGAAATTGTTTGCCAATATGATATAGATAGACAAAATGACTGTGAAATCAGCGCCTCCTATCATTACTGATAGGTATGAATTTCCCGAAGACACCTTTTATTAATCCTGGGGTATCTCATTTTTAGAATTAATTAATTAATATTGTGAAATAGGTACATTTTATATACACATCATGATCACAGTCAACATTGACAATTTGTACACAGCCAGTACATAGCCTGACTTGATTCTCATTTTTTCCCCATTCTACCCACCCTAAAACTTCCTGTCCCCTATATAAGCTTTGTTTCCTTTTCTTTTATACCATCACAACTTTTTCTTTCCCCTTGTCACTTACCCTACCCCATTTCCCTTTGAAGGAATACCTCATTTTGATGTATTTTTTGTTGTTTTTCCTTGTTTATTTGTTATACAGACTAACATGTCTCCTTCTGGCAGACTGGGACACACACATAACATACTTTCATCTTTCTTTCCTCCACATACCCCCTTTATTTCCCTTTCCTTCTAGTCTCAGTTTGTTTTGGTTTTACGTATACACTGGATTTTGCTTTTCTACATCCTCACTATTTCTGGTCTTAAATGCCTTTGCTCCTCCTTCTTCTGTCCTTTCTCTCGTCTAATAATAGTCTCTTTTTCACTTTCTTTTCATCTTTTTAGAATTTCATGTGTCAAGGAGAACATACAGTATTTGTCTTTCAGAGTCTGGCTTACTTTCCTCACTGGGGTACTCTCCATATCCATTCATTTTCCTGAAAAGGACAGAATTTTATTCTTCATGACTGGGCAGTACTCTGTTGTGTACAGATACTGCATTGTCTTTATCCATGGGCATCTGAGCTGGCCCCGCATCTGAGCTAGTTTAAATTGTGCTGCAATAAACATCGGATTGCAGCTATTTCTATAGTATGCTAACATTAATTGCTTCAGGTATATAGCAAGGAGTGGCATGACTAAATCAAAATTATAGCTAATTTTTATTTCTATCAGCAGAGTAGGAGGGTCTCTTTTTCCATGCATCTTCTGCAGCATTTATTTGTTTTTGGCCTTGAGATGATAGGATGAGATGGAATCTCAGTGTAGTGGTTTTACATTTCCCTAATGACAAGAGATGGTGACCATTTTTAGTGTTTTTTTTTTTTTTTTTCCCCGTGGGAGACAAGGTCTCTCTATGAGTTCAGGCCAGCTTTGAAGTCATGGTGTAGCCCAGGCTGGCCTCAGACTCACAGTGATCTTCCTGCCTCAGCCTTCTGAATGCTGGGGTTAAACCATGCCTGGATGACCTTTTTTTCATATGCTTATTGACCATTTGAATTTCTTTTCTTAAGTGTCTATTTAGATTATTTGTCCTGATATTGATTGGATTGTTTTATTTTTTTAAGCATTAGGTTTTTGAGTTCTTTATATATTTCACACATTGATTCTCCACTAGAAGAGTAGCTGGGAAATATTTTCTCTCATTCTATAGGCTGTCCCTTCATCTGTTAGTTGTATTCCTTGCTATGCCAAACTTTTTAATTTAATATGGTTCCGTGCATTAATTCCTGCTATTATTTCTGTTAGAAATGTGCTGTGAGAGCCCTATTCAGGAAGTCTTTGCCTATACCTAGGACTTCAAGTGTTTCCTTTTAGCAGTTTCAACTCTTATACCTAGGTCTTTGATCCATTTTAAATTGATGTTTTTACAGAGTGAGAGATAGGAATCTAGTTTCAGTCTTCTGTAAGTGGATAACCAGTTTTCCAAATAACATCTGGAAAGAGTTTGTCTTTGCTGCAGTGTTTATTTCTGGCTAAATTGTCCAGAAGCAGATGGCTCTAGGGCTGTGAGTTTGTTTGACTCTTTTATTCTGTTTCATTGACCTGTTTCTATACAGTGCCGTGTTGGTTTTGTCATGATTGCAGTATAGTTTAATTTGAAATTTGGTTTTGGATGTCTCCAAGTTTGTTGCTTTTCCTTGGGATTGCTATGGCTATTTCGGATATTTTGTGTTTCCATGTGTATTTTAGGATTTTTTCTAGTTCTGTGAAGAATGTCTTTGATGGGGATTGCTTTTGATAGTACAGCAAATTTGACAGTATCAGTTTTGGCACTCTGTAACTTGGGAGGTCTTTTCATCTTCTGATGTCTTCTTCAATTTCTTTCTTCAGTTCTCTGAAATTTTTATCATAGATGTCTTCTACATCCTTAGTTATAGTGACCCTTAGACATTTTATTTATTGTAGGTAAAATTGTTTCCCTATGTTCTTTATCGGCTAGTCCAATATGTATATAGTGAATTCTATTGTTTTTTAATTATTAATTTTACTTATATCCTGCTACTTTGCTGAATTCATTTGTTGGCTTTAAAAGTCTTTTGTTGAACTTCTTAAGATCTAATATAGAATCATACCACCAGCAAATAAAGATAATTTGACATCTTCTGTTCCTTGTGGTATCCCTTCAGCTTTTCCTTTTCCTAATTGCTCTTGCTAAAATTTTAAGAACTGTATTGAATGAGAATAGACATTTATGCTTTGTTCTTGATTTAAGAGGGAATGTTTTAGGCTTCCCGAGTCAGAACCATGCTGGGTGCAAGTTTGTCATATATTGCCTTTGAGATACAATGAGGAATTATATATACTTCAGCGTCTAGTTTCTTTAAGGCACTAATCATGAAAGGATGTTGTTTGTTAGAAGCTATTCATTTGTACATCAAATGAGAGGTTTGTGTCATTTTTATTCTTGACCCTATTTATCAGAAATATTACACATTAATTTGATTATGTAAAACCACCTTTATATCTCTGAAATGAAAACAACTGGGACATGATGTATGGTCTTTTAAATACATTACTGAGTTGGATTTGTGAGTGTTTTATTAAGGATTTTTGTATCCCTCTTCATCAAGAATATTGGCCTATAGTTTTCTTTTTTTCTCTTGTGTCTTTGTTTTGGTTTTAGGGTGACATTGGCCTTGTTGAGTGAGTTTGGAAGTGCTCCTTCCCTTTGGGTTTCATGGGCCAGTTTGAGGTGCATTGCTGGTAGTTCGTTTTTAAAGGTTTGGTAAATTTCAGTTATGAACTTGTCAAGGCCTGGGCTTTTACTTGATGGAAGATTCTTTATTACTGTTTCACTCTCATTGCTTATTATTGATCTGTTGAGGTTTTATATTCTTTGTATTCAGTTTGATAGGTCATATACGTACAGGAATTTATCCATTTCTTCAGAATTCTCCAATTAGAATACAGGTTATCCTCTGCATTTCAGGAGTATCTGTTGCAATGTCCTCCTCATCTCGAGCTGTACTCATGTGGCTCTTCTCTCTTTCTTTGGCTTAGTTTGGATGAGAATTTATAAATTATGTTTATTACTTTGAAGAACCAACATTCTGTTTCATCGAGCTTGTATATTGTTTTTTTTTTAAGTCTCCATCTCGTAATTTTAGCTCTGATCTTTATTATTTCTTTCTTTCTATTGGATTTAGTTCATTGCTAAAAAGGGTACACTTAGGTAAGTTCTAGTACAGAGAATAACACAAGAATAAGAATCTGAGAACCAGTTCCAAGAGTGCAAAGACTTGGCCTTTTCTGATATATATTAATTATTATTAAATTTTAATCCAACAAATGATTTTAAAGCAACTACAACATTCTAAACCTTGTTGTAGCAACAATACAGTTTATTTTCACTATTGTTAGAGGTGAGTCTCCCTGGCAGAGGGAAAAGCATGTTCTGGACAGAGGCCCAAAGCAGAAACGGGTTTTACATATGTGGGTAGCAGTGGAAAACTTGAATGTTTCTAAAGAGCAGAGAATTTGGGGAGGGGCTGAGAGAAGGGGAAGTGATGTTGGTGTTGAAGTTAGAGCAGAAGTATAACCATCGGAGTCCCAGAGTCTGAGTTTATCAGGGTAGAAGAGGGACAAAAGCTCTGCAGGAGCCCCAGCTCGGCCACTCACACTGGGTGAGTGAACGAGCAAGTTACCTAATGTTTCTGAGCATCAGTCTCTTTGCCTACACAAGCAGGACAGTGATAGCCATTTTCTGGTCCTCATCAATCTTCTTCAACACCAAGCACCGGCACTTCCACTATATATTCCCCAGGTGGGAGGAGCAGGCACTCACCTGAAGAGGGAGACGTAGGGTGTAGTGATGTGAATAAGAAGACTGCAAGAGACCAGGTGTTCACTTTCCCATTGCCACGGTTCACATGACCATTGCCTTGGCACCATGACTGTATCTCAACCATCAACTCTGACCCATCCAATGAAACATGTTGCTTTGTTTCAGTTCTTGTTATCCTGATATGTAATTCTCAAGAGCGCTGATCACAGAATAAGATGTAACTGTGTTTCTGATTGTTGTCAAGGGACAATCTTCTGGCCCATGAACAAAGTGGGCTTTTGATTTGAAGTAATATTTTCACATGGCTTGTGGAGATGAGACTTTTCATAATACAGTGTATATTTCTCGCATATGTGACAGATGGTTATTGTGTTTGAACACATTGGTTTTCATGAATGAATGATGGAATGAGTGCAACTTTTTTTTTTTTTTTGAGACAGGGTCTCGCTTTGTGGTTTAGGCTGGCCCTGAGCTCAGCCTCAAACTCACATCACAGCAATCCTCCTGCCTCTGCCTCCCGAGTGCTGGGATTACAGGCGTGAGCCACCACACCCGGCAGTGTGGTATGTGATGCTGGTTGCTGCTGGGCGTGAGTCTCCACACCCCGTATGGTATGTGGTTACCAGGGATTGAACCCGGGCCCTTGCGCTTGCAAGACAGGTGCCGGAACCACTGAGCTAAATCCCTGGCCCCATGAATGCAGTTTTTACATAGAGAATGAACCTAACTGCAGCATAAACATACCACTCAACTCTAGTCTTCTCAGGATTTGCTTTTGTTGATTAGTTAGAATGAGGGACTTTTTTCTCAGCTGCCAGTCTCATTTGCCATTCGTTAACCCAGAAAGAGAAAGGTTGCAATTCTGGTAGGAAGTGAAAGCTGTGAAAATTGAACTGACTTAGCTTAGTGTCCATCAGGCATTGCCAGCCTTCAGTCTTAGGTTTCACTGTCACTAACTAGCGGAAGGCAAGAGACTATAGTCCGTTCAGTTTTCTTCCCACAGTAAGTCTCTATTTACTCACAGGCACAAAGAATTGAGATAATTATATCTCTTGATTTCCATCTTATTAATGATAGATTTTATTGTGGGATAAACTTTATTATATATATTTTCAATAACATTCTTGATTAGTAAATTATACATATATATTTGTGACAACCTTTCTTATTAATAATTCAATTATAAATTATTCAGATTTTAATATGTCTTAATCATGGA
Source organism: Petromus typicus (assembly GCA_004026965.1). Taxonomy (NCBI): domain Eukaryota; kingdom Metazoa; phylum Chordata; class Mammalia; order Rodentia; family Petromuridae; genus Petromus; species Petromus typicus. Next base: position 62,543 of record PVIR01001447.1, on the reverse strand, counting down.
ATGTCTTTGAGGATTTAAAGGGGAGTAACAGAATGTTTGTTCTAAAAACTCATAAGAAGGAATGCAAAGACAACATCACTAAGATTTCATTCATTCATTTGTTGGATCACTCTCATAAGGTCACTGGTGAAGATGTGTAAAACAGACTAGTGTACAAAGAATTGATTACATATAGGTCAAGCCAATCCAATTCACTAGGTGGAGAACTTACTCTTGATTCTAAAATATAAGAGCACAGTTCTTCAGTAAATAAGAGCATAATCATTAACATTCCTCAACGATATTCTTAGAGTGAAGATAATCACATTACTGAGGCTGCTTTGCAGTAAGTGCCAAAGAAATAAATTTTGCTAAAAGCCATTTTCTATCCATAGTCCATGTGGTGGACTCTACATTAAATGTCTCTGGAGTGGCCTGTTTTGATGCCAAGGAGAGTGATTCCCAAATTATCCCACCAAAATGTAAGATATTTGAGACTTCCAAACCCATCCTCAGGCATCAATCAAAGCTTGTGACAGGTAGAAAAGAAGGGCATGTTCTGCTGTCGAAGCTTTTTTCTTTTTTGAGTTGTCAGTATATTTATCCCTGTGAATCTATACCTCAAAATATGTAGTTTATTTGTGCAGGTTTTAGAAGGGACAAATATCTTTTGCCTGTCCAATCTTCCATTTTTAACAGGACGGATGTATCAGGATTTCTTCAACAAATTATTCAAAATCAATTTTAACCAGGAAACATAAATGGCTAGATGTAGTAAAGCAGGAGTTGGCAAAGGAAACTCTATACAGCAGATTCAATTCACTGCTCGAATTTGTAGAGCCGGGAATCAAGAATTGTTTTTACATCTCTAAGTGGACTAACAATAGTAAAAGAAGAATAATATATTGCAATATGTGAAACTGAATGAAATTCAAGTGTGGGCCCAGGAATAGGGCTTTATTGGCATATGGCTATGAGCAAGTGCTTACGACTCTGCTATTTGGTGCTTTGGGGTAGAGCTAAATAGTTGTGGCAAAGGCCATATGGCCTATCAAACCTAAAATATTTACTATTTGCTCATTTATTAACAAAATATCTTAACCTCTGTTGCATAAAACCTAGTATTCAATATTTGAAATACCTAGCCACAAGCATACTTTTATTTATTTATTTATTTATTGTACCAGGGATTGAACTTGGAACTTTGTGTTTTTGAGGCAGGCACCTGAACCATTGATCTAAATCTCCAGCCCCAAACTATACACATTTAAATAGTATGATAGATTGGTAAAACCTTTAGAATAAACAGATTGCAAAATGTAAATCTAGATATCTGAGTTAATTAGTTGTGAAGATTTTCTGGTTATGGTAGTCAGCTTTCCATCAATGTAACAAAATGCCTAAGGCAGTTCATTTATAAAGAAAAGAGTTTTACTTTGGCTCATGCTTGTGGAGGGTCTAGTCTATATTCAAGCAGTCCAAAAGCAGCAGTACTTCTACTGAAGCAGCATATCATAGATGAAGTGTGTTGGGTGAGCAGAGTTGCTCACTTCCTTAACCAAGAAGCAAAGAGAAGACAGGAAAGGACTAGGGCCTCTCTCAGCGGTCTTCAAAGGCCTGCCATTAGGAACCTAAAGACCTCCAATGGGGGCTCATTGCCAGAAGTCCACAGCACCACTCAGTACTGCTAGCCTAGGAATCAACCCTTTAACACATGAACATCAGCAAGATGCTCACCCAAACTACAACACAACTTTACACCTTTATAGGGAAAAAAGAAATTTGACCTTTGGGGAAATCTGATCTACATTCCTTTGCTCCAGATAACAGGTTTCTATTCTTATAGTTTATTAAAGATACTCATAAAAAAAGTCCTGTTATCTAATACCAGCATGCCAATCTTTCTCTTTTCCATAGGAATTTGCTAACTAAATATATCTCAGACTTTGAGAAGGAAGAAGCAGAGGTGAAATGATGAGGAAGCAAGGAGCATTGATAGTTAGAAGGTTTTCCCCCAAATTAGGATGTTGAAGCTCTGATTGTTAATGTGCATTATAATATGATGTCTTTAGGAAATGATTAGATTTAGATGAAGTCAAGAGTTTTATCTAACTTGTTTTGCAGCAGGTTCAGAGTGTCTGTTTTAATATTTACGTCTCTTATCCAGTTTGATTTTAGCTTGGTACACAGTGAAAGAGCTAGATCTAGTTTTATTCTTTGGCAGGTTAAAGCCCAATTTTTCCAGCACCATTTGTTGAACAGGCTATCTTTCCTCCATTGAGGATTTTTGGCTCCTTTGTCAAAGATGAGGTGGCCCAGTGTATTTGGAGTAGTTTCTGGATCTTCTAGTCTACTCCATTGATCCTCAGGTCTGTTACTTTGCCAGTACCATGCAGTTTTTATCATGGTGGCTTTGTGGTATAGTTTCAGGTTCGGGGTTATAATACTCCCTACCATGTCCCTGTTGCTTAGAATTGCTTTTGCTGTTCTAGGTCTTTTGTGGCTCCAGATGAAAGTTTGGATTTTTTCTCTAGGTCTGTGAAATATGCTGTTGAGATTTCAATTGGGATTGCATTAAATCTGTATAGTAGTTTTGGGAGTATAGCCATTTTGACGATATTGGTTCTTCCTACCCAGGAGCAAGGTATGTCTTTCCATTTTTTGATATCATCTTCTGTCTCCTTTTTCAGAGTGTTGTAGTTTTCAGAGTAGCTGAGTTGCTATAAACATGGGTGAACATATGTCACTGTGAAACGATTCTTTTAATTCCTTTGGTATATGCCTAGCATAGCAATGACCGGGTCAAATAGGACCTCCGATCCTAGTTTTTTGAGGAATTTCCACACTGATCTCCACAGAGGTTGTACGACTCTACATTCCCACCAGCACTGGAGAAGGGTTCACCTCCCTTGTTATATTGATTCCTAGGTATTTTATTTTTTTGGGTAGTATTCTGAAAGGGACTGACTTCCCAATTTCTATCTCAGTGGGTCTACTGTTTGTGTATACAAACGCTATTGATTTTTGAACATTGACCTTGTATCCAGCTATGCAACTCTTGAAGACAATGATTTAGAAAAAGATTTATTGAACAAAACCTCTATAGCACAAGAATTGGCAAAATAAGTCAACAAATGGGACCTCATTCTTTAAAAAAGCTTCTGCACAGCAAAGGAAACCACCAACAGAGCAAATAGGTGGCCAACAATGTGGGAAAAAATCTTTACCACCTGTTCCTCAGGCAAAGGACTACTATCTAGAATACATAAAGAGCTTTTAAAAAATCAATCCACCCAAATTTAAAGACCCAATTCAAAAATTGGCATCTGAAATGAATAGATACTTTTCAGAGGAAGAAGTAAGAGCAGCTAAGAAGTATATGAAGAAATGCTCAATATCATTAGTCATTCAAGAGATGCAGATGAAAACAACACTGAGATTTCATCTAACTCCACAAAGAGTGGCTGCCATGTTAGAATTAGCCAGCAACAAATGTTGGTGAGGCTTTGGAGAAAAGAGAACCCTTCTCCACTGTTGGTGGGAATGTAGACTGATACAACCTCTGTGGAGATGAGTGTGGAGATTCCTCAAAAAACTAGGATCAGAGGTCCATTTGACCCGGCCATCGCTCTGCTAGGCATATATACAAAGGAATTTAAAATGTCATTTCACAGTGACATATGTGCACCCATGTTTATAGCAGCTCAGTTTGTGATTGCTAAGTCTTGGAAACAGCCCAAATGTCCATCAACTGGAGACTGGATAAAGAAAATGTGGTTCTTTTATAGAATGGAGTATTACTCTGCCATTAAAAATGATAAGATTGAGTCATTCATATTCAAATGGATGTACCTCGAGGACATTCTCATAAGTGAAATAAACAGGTCACAGATGTGTATATATCATATCTTTTTTTTGGTATGAGAATATGAAGTTGTAAATGAGTTGTGGTATGTATAGCTGATATTGCAAAGTAGAAAATATTTAAAGGAAAGAGTGTAAGGGTAAATAATGAGGGGAAAATGAATATGGTAATAATAAAGAAAAAAGAAAACAAAGATTGTGTATATAGGGGGCAGAGGGATGCAGGGAGGGGGCAAAAGGGAAAAAATGAGAACCAAGTCATGTCATAGTCTGGTACAAACTCTTAATGTTGAATACGATTATCATGTGTATTCATAATGTACCAATAAAGATAATTTAAAATAAAAAAAGATTTAGATGAAGTCATAAAAGTGGAGCATCTGTGGAGTTAGTAATCTTACAAGAGCAGGAAAAGGCCAACATTGGAGAAACAAACAGAACAAGAACAAAATCTGCTGACAATTTGATAGTGGACTTGTTATCCTCCAAAATGGTGTAAAATAAATATCTATTGTTTCAGTCTCTCATTTAGCTATATTTTGTTATAATACTGAGGAAACATAGGAGAATGAAACCACAGTGAGACACAAACATTTCTGTTTGGCTAATTGGTGATTATTTAAAATCTGTCAAGAAACTTTACATTCATTCTCACTCTTGGTTAGTGCTAAAATGCAGGATTGATATGACTATAACCTCCTAAGTCCATATTGACACTCTATGACTTTATTCTCTTACTCTTATATGTCATATGGAGGTCTAGAAATTACAGAACCATTTCATGTCTTCCTAATAGATAAGTAATATTCTGTTCTCAGTGGAGAAAGGCAGAAACACTGTTATTTATAGACAGCCTATACTAAGCTTATCTTTTTCATCCATGCCTCTGCAGTGCCACTAAAAATAGTACATGATAGGAACTATTACCATCCTTACCGTGAACCAAATTAAACTGAACGTTGGATACTTTAGAAACTAGTAGTCATGGAATTGAGCTCCCAGTAGTGTTCTGTTGGTAAATCCTTACTTAATAAAATGAAACATGCCACTTTCCAACAGTCCCTGGGTCCTCCAGAAAAATCTCTTCCCTCTACTTACTAGGCAGGGAAAAAGACATTCCCATAAAATACTGGTTCACTTGCTACAAGATGAAAGGCATAAAAAAACATTTTGGACTAAAGACAAGAAATCTCCAACAACTTTATTCTGGGACTAGATAAGTTCCCTCCTCTGTTGAGAACACTAATGGATCTGAACAATCATTCAGAGAGATGACTTCAGTGGTTCCTCCAAATAGAGAGGGTCCTGAAGTGACAATCTTGTCCCCACACTTTTCTACTGCCTGGTGTTCACTGCTATTGGGCAACAATTCTGTAATCATGTGGTACAAATGAAAGTCAGTGTGGAAGGACTGTTTTTTCAGATTTCCTTTTATTCTTTGGGAAACTAATCTCCCAGCTTCTTTGGGAAACAGAATCTGAAGTAGTGAGTTATTTCCAAAGTTCTGTCACAATCTTTCTTTGTAAGACACTGGGAAATCTATGTGCTTTGAGTTACTCAGTTAGCTATTGGATAGTAGAAATTTGAAATTAATTTTTCCTTTCTCTTTGTTAGTAAGCCCTGACCACATAAATTTTTTAACTAATTGGAATTTTTTGTCTTTGCTGAACAGCTCCCAAATAAATGTCATTATACTTCATGGATTGCTAAAATGCACATGAATGCTAATAAATGTGACATAAAACATATTTATTCCCTAATCTCAGTCTTGAGATTGAGAAATGTAATGAAATAATGTGATCATAGTTTAAATCTTTATCAATATCCTGCCCTTTTATTTAAATTTATAACACATCCTAAATTGTATCTCTTGCTTTTCAGTTTGGATAAGTTGAATTAAGCTGAATTAATCATTGAACTTGGAGTTCATTTGTCAGACATAGTGAAAAGCAGGAAATTGTTTATAGACATAATAACTTCTGGACTCCAGAGTGTAATGTGACTTTTCTCTTTCTTTCATATGACTGACTACCAAGCAATTGACTGTAAGGTACAATGGCCCACTTGATAATAACTTTCCCAGAATGAGCTACATCAGTGATACATTTGTATCGCAAAATGAAGAGCCTAATGTTTGTGTTCTATCTCTGTATCTGGGCCAAAAAATTTATAATGAAGACAGGACTTTTACCATCTAAAAAATAAGGTGGAGAATGAGTTTAAGTTGCTATTTAGCAATTAAGGTTTTTTGAGTAGTAATGTGATTTTGTAGAAATAAGTCTTAGAAGATGCTCTGTGAAAGGAACATCTGAAAGCCATAACTATATTTCTTCCTGTCCCAAGTTCAAGTTGCCTTGTTTTACAAAAAGATTAAAATTTATCATGGGGGCAACCATCAGCTTTGGAGAAATTTTGACAGGAGCTCAGATGGCAGTGGCATTACCACTATTTCCCTTTGGAAGAAGTATTGAAGTTTAGCAACTCTAAAATATCTCTATTTAAATGGACATATGAGAAATCACTACTTTATAGATTGACCCTGAAACAACACAGTGTTTATGTTCACAGTAAGTAGCAAATTTTGACTAAGGGTTGCGTGCAACCTCCATCCTTTTATGTCACAAATTAAGATAATGAACTCAAGACACATGTATTCTTTAGTAAATGATCTAATTTGTGTGTGGCATAAACATGGTACAAACATGAAATGAAACATTAAAGCAGAGTTCTTTATTATAGAACTCTTCAGAATCTTTTTCTTTAAGTTTATGGGTACACTTAGGGTATATATTATAATCACATTCATCTCTGGGGATTTGTACCTGTATGTTATATATCTTGGTGGTTTTTTTGTTGTTGTTGTTTGTTTTTTTTTGTTTTTTGAGACAGGGTTTCACTTTGTGGTTCAGGCTGGCCCTGAGCTCAGCCTCAAACTCACATCACAGCAATCCTCCTGCCTCTGCCTCCCGAGTGCTGGGATTACAGGCATGAGCCACCACGCCCGGCACTGTGGTATGTGGTGCTGATTGCTGCTGGGTATGAGTCTCCACACCCAGTATTGTATGTGGTTACCAGGGATTGAACCTGGGCCCTTGCGCTTGCAAGACAGGTGCCGGAACCACTGAGCTAACTCCCTGGCCCTATATATCTTGGCTTTTATTTTTTCTCCATTCTTCTACCAACCCTTTCGAGTCTTTAATATATTAACCAACTATGTGCATTATAAAGTAATGAAAAAATTAGAATGTGGTATTTGGATAAATAAAATTCTTATCTTGCTTCTCTCTCTCCTCTTTCCCTGCTTTTTCTTTTACCTGTCTTTCTTCTTTATTTGCAGTCTCCCACTTTCTCCTCCTGAGGACAAAATTTTTAAAATGCTTTTTTCAAGGAACAAACTTTAAGAAAGACTTTAGTCTCTGGAATTGGAAAATTAGTTCTAGTATTAAGGGAAGAAAAGAAATTTATCTTCATTATATACTACATTCACAAAATAATAAAATAGTAAAATTATTTTTAGACTAGAAGAAAATAGTGGTATATTTTAAAGTATTTCCATGTCAAGGACTTTGGATGCCTAAAATAAACAAAAAGAATTGCAAAGGTAAATATTGATAGATTTGATTATATAAACGAGCAAATATTTCTAAGACTAAAAATATTTACTTAACTTTGAAAGACTAAAGGCAAACTTGATAGAATCATTGGTTTAAAATGGCAGCCAGGCATAGTTCTCCCAGCACGCAGAAGGCTGAACCAGGAGAATGATTGAGTCCAAGGCTAAAGGCCGGGCTGGGTAACATAGTGAGACCCTGTCAAAAAACAACAGTGAAAATGATTTAAATGAATTAAATAGTGAAAAAAGATACTATGTAGGAAAATATTAAAAATTAATATAAGTATAATTAATTTGAAAAATAACTGGTTAACACATGGAATTCAATATCAAATGAAGTTACATAAAAATAAGGGAGAAATCAAAGTAAGGACACTGTCTGTAAAGCTATTTCAAATTATGATTTCTTTAAAATCACTCAAAGAAGTCAGTATTCAGCATTCACAAATGGATTTCTCCATTTTATAGGACACAGATGGGACCCTGTGGAGATATTTGCTGCTTGAATGTTTCTGATCTTCACAAATTTATATGTTAAAATTCTACTCCTAAGCGGACACTATTAAAATGAGGGACCTTTGAGAGGAGATAACTCAGGAACACAAGGCCTTCACGAGGCCCTTATAAAAGATGTCCATGAGCCCTGGAAGTCCCTCATACCGTGGACCAAAGTATGAGTTCCCATCAGACATCACAACTACTAGCACCTTTGTCTTGGTTTTTCTAGCTTCTTGAGCTTTGAAAATTAAACTTATGCTGTCTAGAAGCTACAGCAGCCCAAATGAATTCTGATACTAGATATAAAGGAACAATGTGATGAGGGAAATCTTAACACTTAGTAAAAATTAGTTCTATGTGGTAGCTGATAGAGTATTTGTCAAGAGGTAGACACAGTGGTGCATATTTACAGTCTCACCCAACAAGTAGGCAAAAGCAGGAGGATTCCTAGAGCCCAGGATTTAGAAACCAATCTGGGCAGTACAGCAAGACTTTATCTTAAAAAAATTATGAAGATGTTTAACATTTGGATAAAATTAGTGTATAGCATTGCAGATACAATGTACATTCAGCTGGGCCAGAGCATTAGCTCAGTGGTGCTGTGCCTGTTTACAAGTGTAAGGTCCTGAATTTGAGCCCTGTCCCCGCCAAAAATAAATGAATTCAACTAGGTAAACTCATTGATTTGTGAAACTGAAAGAAAATAAACCAAAGTGTTAAAATTGATTGTGAAATTATGGGAATCTGTTTTTTCTCTTTTAAGCTTTCCTTTTTATTTAAAAATATCTAACAAATATGAGCGTTTGGATTTGCATCTCTGATCCTGTTTATGTCCGAGATAATAGCACAGGAAGTAGGGTAGACAAGGAATTTCTCAAACAGTAGACAAATGTTGCTGGGGCTACTTACATGCATGTACTACCATTTGGTAAGAGAAATAAGGTATTATATCCAAGTTTCCCTAATGAATCAATTCGTGAATTTTTTCTCATGTTCAGGGCACTGCCAATGGAAGTAGAAAAAAATTACAGGAACAATAAAAGGAATATAGCAGTTTTGAGCACCTGAGAGTGAGGGACGCTCTTTGGAAGGTTAGTAAGGATATGTGCTGTATATTCAAGGAAGTGTCTCAATACTGTTATGAGATTCATCAGCAAAGAAGGTACTAACCAGAGTTATATGTACTGATGCACTTGTAGTTAGGCTAGTGAGTTTTTATAAATAAGGAGCTTAAATTTACAAAGATAAGTCTAATCTTATGATACTTTTGAAATACTTAATCTTTACCTAGTGGGCTGCTTTTCACACAGAACTTAGAGCATGGTGTGCTTCACACACAGCTTCTGTTATGTGTGTGGAAGTTCAAGAGAACTATAAAAAAGTACAGCCCCTCATTCGGTTGTTGAGAATTTTCCTATTTGGGGACTTAATTTTAGTCGCTTTTCAATGTATTCTGGAAAGCATCAATACTTAATCGGAACTGAAAATTTGAATTGAGTCGTCATGAAACAGACAGTAGGCTGCATATGTACGGGCCTTTGTGTCTCTCCCGTGTGGAAAGGAATGAGATGTGTTCGAAGAAAATCTGTTGTGTTGATCTAGTCTCAGGTCCCATCACAGTTGAAGCACTTCTGGAGAACACTGGGCTGTTTCTGGACCATACACTGTTTCCTTTCTGGGAGCTACCTTTTATCCTGCAGGTATGTGCCTCAGTCAGTGATCACTTAATGAGGTGAGTGAGAATCTTCCTTCTAGGGAACTGGAGCGAAAACCTGGAGAGAAGGACTCTGTCCTTATATGTGACTGGAAAACTCTGAAGTTAAGAGGCCACGAAAGCAAACCAGTATGCACAAGAGAGCAATTCTGAAAACAAAATAGGCTGCAGTTTTGAGAGGATGAAAGACAAAAATGAAGAACATTCTGGAGTTTTAAAGAATTCCCTCTCATATTCTCAGTTCCTCTTTAAAATCTAGCTTCATTCTGACTGGTGTCTATAAAACACCCCTTATAGATTTTGTAAAAATCATCTGATTTTCTATCTGCCACCCTATCCTCCCATCTCTTTTGTTGTGCTGTAGATCAAACGCAGGCTGCAAGTCTGCTGGACTGTGTTCTGCCACCAAGCTACATTCCTAGATAGCACCATCTTTTTATTGCTAAGGGAATAAACTGGCTTCAGTTATTCAAAAGCCAGGAGATTAGACTTTTATCAAAGGCATACTTTTATTTACTTTATCCCCTGTAAGTCTACCTGAAAAACCTATCTTCCTTGGGAACTGTGTCATTTGATTAACTTAAACTTGCTCTGTATTTACATCTATAAACCACTTTTGTGTCAGATTGTTTGGGCTTCCCTGGAGTAGGCATGGCCTATTGTGTAAACACAGAGGAGAAATGATTTATAGAATTGTATTATTTACCCAACAGACTGTACAACTGCTCCAAATGAGCCATTATGACTGTCATGTGGCATAAATCCATCTTCAGGCACTTTTGAAAGCATGACTCACTGCGGTCTATTGTGTAAAAGAATTTGTGAAATGTGTATTATCCCTTCAATAAACTCTAATTCTATCTGGTTGAGTTTAGAGCCGAGTTAATCCACTGGAAAAAAAATGAAACCCGTACACAAAGGAGATGTAATCTCTTGTACCAACTAATTCTAACACTTGTATAGGAAAAACTAAACTAATATATGCTGGTGATTAGTTCATTAATGTTCATTCTAGTTACAAATATACAAACAAACAAAAACCTGTTATTTATTTAATGGTTCCTTCTTTAGACTAAAAACTGGTGCCATGTGAATTTTGTTCAGTATTTTAACCATAGCCTTTGACATGGGGTCTGATGTTGATAGGTACTGAATACATGTTAGTCAATAAATAAACCCTTGTAAAATATTTCATTTTAAATTTAATTATCTTTTTAATTAATATATAATTATACATATTTCTGAGTACAGTGTGTTATTTTAGTGTGTACACACAATGGGTAGTGATCAAATCAGGGCAATCAGCCTTTGCATCTTCTTAGGATTTCTTTACATTTGGACTCTTTAAATTTCTGTCCTTTAGTTCCTCATAAACTATAGAATAGACTATTGTAAACTATAATTATCAAGTGGTAACACTGTAGTGGATTAACTAATGTTCAATGTGGAATGTCTAGCTGAACTGAGTCAGTGTGGTTCTGGGCGTGGAAGACCCACCTCAGGATTATTGCTAACAGCATAAAAAAAGAACCGGAGGGGAAGATTATAGACCGTTTTTTCGGAGAAGACTGTCACAGCTAGTCTTCCTAATAAGGACTTGTCAGTTCTCGTCCTCAGAGGAGCTCTTGTCATCACTGGGATGGCTGCTGTTCTTGTCAGCGGAGCTCTGGTCTTTGGGAGAGTGAATCTCCTTGAATCTTTTTCTCAGGCGTTAACTTGTTCCAATCCAGCTCCCTCTGTATGCCCAGGAGAATCCAGTCGCTGCTTCCAACTTCAGCCCATTTGTTCAAAGGGGCTGAAGATCTGAGAAAATACATTCTTAGTTGTGAAATTCTGGAGGTCTTCATATATTCCCCGGATGTGCATGTGGGTGGATGTGAGGTCGCACACCTTCTCTTACTCTTCCTTTTTTATTTTTTTTTTGGGGGGGGGGACTGAGAATTGAACTCAGGACCTTATACTTATCAGGCAGGCACGATGCCCCTGAGCTAAATTTCCAGCCCTCCTATTCTTACTCTCATTCTTTTCCTCTTAATTTTTTTTTTCAGTTTCACCACAGATGGGGTTCTTATCTGCCTTTTGATATCATGTAGGGAAGGTACCCAGCAGGGTGCCCTTGAGTGGACTGTGGTAAAGACAGCGACAGCACCTCTCTTCTCTTCACCTCTCTCCGCACTTCCCATCTGATCAGGTGTGTCCTCTGTGGACCTCTGTGAATGCTGCTCTGATGAGCATTCCTACTTGCATTCCTACAAGCATCCCAAAGCTTGATCTGGGCTTTGTATCTTCTTGACTGTTGTTTTTCATCTAGTCTTTGACTTATATCATTTTCAACCCAAAATAAAAATGTGTAAGGCCCAGACTTCTGTTGATGCTCTGGCTTGTTCTGTGGAGTTCAGTGAAGTATTTCTTTTGTCCTCAGAGCCACTCAAGCCTGGGGATAATGTAGCTGGCTGACAACTAAAAGTCCCTTGGTACAATGGCAGGGGAACCCACAACTTCCAGAATTTGAGGCCAGTGAGGATTTCGGGGCTGGGTTGACCTCAAAACTTCATTTGAATTTTTTTGTTTGTTTCTTAGAGACTGAGACTTGCTATGTAGTTTGGTCTGGTTTTGAATTCATTAGGTAGCCCAGCCTGGCCATAACTTTATTTCTGGATATTTTAACATCTTGCAAACCTTCAAGTTAACCCCTAGAGAACTCCAATTTACTCAAGTGGGTAGATGAAGAAAATTAGGAGATAAATTTAGTAGCTTTTCTTCCCCTAAAAACCTGATGAAATTTTACCATTGACTATCAATATTTTGGGTTTGAGGACTAAAAGTTGTATTCTCTTTTGAAGTCATTTATCAGTAAACCAAAAGTTATTGAAGAGTTACGAGCTATTTTTAGATGAATACAAACTTTGATGATTGAATAATTAAGAACAAAATAAACTTAAGGAAGATTAAATTAGAAAAGCAAGCAAGCAAGGAAATAAATAATAGAAGCAAAGAGAAATCCGACAAAAAAAAGTCAGAAAAGAAACAGAATTAAGTCCTCTGAGTGGCATTTGAGTAATGGTGAAAAGGAAAATAAATCCACACATTACTTTGTACCTATAATTCATTGAAATAGCAGAGCATGATGAATAAGACACACAATGAGGAAAACAAAAATCATTTGCATTTCTGTCCTTTCCAGAGTTTAACTGAAATAAATCCCATTCCTGTTTGAATTTGTCATTTTCAGGGCTTTGAAATCAGAAAACAATTCCTATACACAGAATTGGATGCTTACTTAGTTAGCATTTAAAAGCAGAAAATGAAAATGAGAAGCAAATTTGAAAAGTAGAGAAGAGAGAAAAAAGTCATTTATTTATTTATTTATTTTTATCCCTGTACTCCTTCAAGACTGTCCCCTAGGCATAGTGGAAATTGTTTTGCTTATGCTGGCAATAGGGTTTCACCATAAGTCATTGAAAAGTCAAATTAAGTTTTTTAGATCCTTGTAATTATGAAGCTGAAAGGCAATGGGAAATATATATTCAGCACCTTCTGAGCTTTTGCAGTGACTTCCTGGTGACACAAAAGACAGAGATATGGGATTAGGGGAGGATTTTCTTATTCAACTCTTTCATTGTCTTCTGAAAGAAATTCTGAGCATCATCATTCAAATATGTGAGTTAAGCTAATTAGCTTCACAAACAGCATATGCATTATTCGGCAGATAGTTCATTATAGTTGTCTTTCCACAGCCAGTCCTCACCCTTACCTTCCTGGCTAGGAGAGGCAAGCACCTCACTTTAGGCTGTGAACTTGAGTGGAAGCTTTTCCTGAGATAGAAGTTTGGCTGGAAGACAAGTGCCCAGTGGTTCTATATTCAAAGAATTTGTGTTTGAATGGATGTGTATGCTCTGAAAAATGGTAAAAGAGTCTGAATGATCTCATGGAAGAAAGTCCATGGGTTCAATGGTGGTCTTTTATGGTTAAGATTTCTGAAGGATTTCCTCTGCCTCATTCTATTTGCTTCTTTGAGCTCTGTTAGCCATAATTCACGATTTTATCACAGCAGAGCGGAGCATTGGGCCACACCCACGTGTAGAGAGAACAGTCTCTAACCAGCCCTGGGGATATTGCATATCTAGGGAGGTGGTTCCATAAGACTCTCAGAACTTTCTGAGTAATTCATCTAGAAGGACACTGTAATCTATGCTACCCCTTGGCTTCCAGACACAGTTAACTGTAGTGCATAACAGACTTCAGGAATGTTTTGCCCCAGTCAAGTCTGTTCTCGTTGTCTAGAGGAGCCAGACAAGGGATGCAAAATACCTGTGCAAGATCTCATAGTTGGTCAACAGCAAGGCCCCACAAACCCTCTGGCTAGACCTTTGCGTGTCAGCCTCAGGACAGTCTTGAAAAATGGCGTCTCAGTTCTGTTTGTCTAGTCATTTCTTGCTCTTCACTTTCTTAGGGAAAATTTTGTGAGTGGATGTATTGGTGTTAGCTAAATTAGCACAAGGCTGGGCCTCAGCATAAAACAACAAGAACTACAATACAACAAACAACTGAGGAACATTCAATGGTTAGGATTATAAAAAGAGAAAAGGTACTGTACCCAGCTACTTCTCCTGGGTATAAATAGCAGTCATTGATATTCTAAATAGGCATCAATCTATCTAGTTTGTTTTTTTCTGGAAATACCTTATTCATTATCTGGTTATGTAACTTATTTTTCCATTTGATTCCCATTTAATCCATATTAGCTATGCAACTGTTCTTGTAATCTTATTGCTTAGTCATGGTCTTGTTCCACCTCATTTCTACTTTGTGATTTTACTTTGATTATTACAGTTTTGCCCTCTTTGTACCTTCCTAACCTCTCGGCTTTGCCTTATGAAACATCTTTGACATGAGAAGCAGGTGTGCAACCCACTTTCAGTCTTAGTCTTAGAAGCTGTCTTTCTCTCAGTAAATCTTTTCTACTCTAAATCTCCATTTTCCTACAATTCGTTCTTTAAGTTTAGAGAACACAAACTCAAGTTCCAGATATCTAACAGGTTGGACATTGTAATATCTCCCTTGCTTGGATTACTTTTGTTTATTTGGATAACTTGTTGCCCTACATCATTTCTGGCCTACTCCTGCCTTATATCAAATATGGGCTTTGCAGGCAGTCAGCTTGAGTTTGAATTCTGCTCTGCCACTTATATCATTGTGATTCTCACTAACTTATCTTCTCTTGCCTTCACTTCCCTCTTTCATAAGAATGATGATCATAAGAGTATAAGCAACGTAGTTCCTATAATGAGATCTGGCTTCCCTACACACAGACCTCTCTTCTCTATGCATTTTAAGTAACAGGCTCCATCCATCTTTGATAAACATGGTGGGAACAATGACTCAAGAAGTTGAGGTTAGTAGGGCTTGAGATGGACGTTGGAGCCTCTAGATAGACATTTTTGTTTGTTTATCTAGCATTCTGCCCTCTTCTTAGAAAGAAATAATCGCTTCTTTATTCATTCCAGTGATGTTACTGTGTTCTGGGGTGCTGTATCCTACTTATAAAAGTCATTTCTAGGTCCTTTCTGTCCTAGATAAATGACTGAAGGAAATAAGCATAAACAGTGAAAAGGTTTCAAATTTATTCAAGGTAGGAAAAAAAGAACCCAGTAAGGTAGGAGGGAAATGGGCTCTGCAGAGTGTGTTCAAGAGGAGTAAAAAAAGATGTATAGATTAAAAATAAAAAAATTGCACCCCACAGTGTAGAGGGGGCATTATGAAGTGATATGATAACACTTAATACCAATCTTCTCTCTTTTTGAAAATTTCCCACATTGGCATCACATCCAGGTCATCCTATGAAACACATGCTCAAGTTCCTGAGAGAAGTCCACGGGCAGGGTTCTGACAGCCGATCTGAGCATGTGCTCAGCAATCTTGCCGCACCTCCTTTCCTAGCCAGTTTTAGCCATATCCTGTCTTTTTGTCTCAGTGTGGTAATAAAGGCAGTCTCCTTAGTTTTAGATGGCCCTGTACCACTGATAACAACGAGTTTGTCCTATAGGAGGCACCTACAACAAACCAAGGTCATTCACTAGGATTTTTTCAAGTAGGATGTGAGAAATAAAGCATTCTCAGAGAAGAAACTGAGGCACAGAGACTGAGGGAACTCTGATACTCATTCTATGGAAAAATCCTTTTTTAACTGAGAGAAAAATGAAACAATAACAGAAATGAATCAGAAACAAGCTGGAGAAAGGCTGGAAGGATTTTTAAAAAGTTATTCATTGTGCACTTTTTATCTTTGTTCTTGGTTTTGTTCAGGAGTAAGATCTTGGAAGCCACTGGAGCTGAAAACCAAAGCATCTCATCCGGGGTCAATGAAGAGAGAAGAGTAAGGCAGCTAATCAATTCAGTCTTCATAATCAGTGACTTAAAAAGAATGGACAGTCTGTCACTTTTCTTTCAAAAAAAGGTTTTCTAGCAATTTATAGAAGCATGAATGGCTACTCAAGGGAAATAGATGAGAGAAGATGACTGTGATTTCATTTCTGTACTTTTCCCATTAGAAGCTTATGACATTGGGTGACATTTATTGAATATCAACTGTGCATCAGTATATTTCTATAACTCTTATGATGTTATTTCCCTCATTCTACAAATGAAAAGCCTGAAAGTCTAAGATGCAGTGTGAATCTTTGGAGACTGGTGCTGTCTGGCTCTGAATCACCATGTTCTTCTCCTGCTGGACAAACAGGTTTGGAGAAGAGTAAGCTGGAGGGTGAAGGGGCTCAGCCGGTTGTGATCAACAACATGACTGAACCACACTTTCCATGTCAAGAAATTTTCCTAACCTGATCTGCAGAAACCATCCTCTCAGGCTGGCCCTCGGCATATGTGCTCTTTCATCACTCTGTGCCTCCTCGGGCATGTGAAGAGCTTCTCCAGATGTTTTCCAAATCACAGTGTGTAAAATGTTCCAAGTGTGTGAAGGTCACTCCAGGACACCTTGGTGTCGGGTTACGAAGGGAAGGTTAGAGTATCCACCAGTGAAGCGCAGGTGTTGATGATATTGTGTCTGAAATGATTTTTCAACAGAGATGAGAATGATTGCATCTGTAGTAAGTTAAAAAATAACAAAGTCTTTTGAATTTCTCATTCAAAATACTTTTATATAGAAACTGAACAGCTGCTGATGTACTTTCTCATTGTGTTATTACTGCTAATATTTCATAACGACTTATTAAAAGTAACACTAAGATGTCTCACATAGAAGGTCTTGTGAGGAAGGTTTGGAAAGGTTGAATACTTATTCATTTCCTGCTTTGCAAATATTCAGAGTAGTTTCTATCACAAGAGAAATTCTAGCAATTATTTGTTCTGTTATATTAACTCTTCTCTCTCCACTAACTTCCCCCTGATGCAATAACTCAAATCATACTGAATTAGTACTTGAAATGCCAGGATTAATTGTGGAAAGTTAAATGTCCCCTATTTCATGGCTTTGCTCTGAAATAGGAGTTTCTCCCACTCACATTCACCCTGAAATGGTGGCAGTTGAATTTCCTTTTTAGCACGTATTATTTTTCCCTCTTGCAATTTTTGCTTTGTAATCTTAGTGAATTTATTCTAGAGTTTCTTTTTTCTACAGCTACTCAATGAGCTACTGAGTGGCCTTGCCTCCTTAATGACTGACCCTGTCTTGGGTAGGAAAGAAGCTGAAAGGCATTTCCTTTTCTAAGATCTCAGGACATTCCTTTGTCACATATTTACCAGAATGCTGTTCCATTCTGTCACATATTTGCCTTCTGAGGCAGAGGTGTAACAATGCCCCCTCTTATGCAGCTTTTCTACCATTAAAAAGTGGACAAATGAAGAATAAGAAAACGTCAGATAATATCAAGATAATTAAGTAGCAAAATAAAGTGATATATAGGAGCACCAATAATGTGAAGATTTATGGTCAAAGGTTGCCAGCTGAAGGACTAACCAGGACAAAGCCCACAGTGTGATGTCTCAGCGAGGGTGGAAAACTTCTGAAGGAGCAGGATTGATGGTTGGCTGAAGTCCTGCTTTACAGGGAAGCCCAGGAGTGGAGAGCAGGCTAGGGACATGGTTACAAGAATCTGATGGTGGATAGAAATGTGACAACTCTCACTCATAATCTCTGAAAGAATGCAACAAATACACACTGGGAGAAAATATTAGTGAGGTTCATTTATTTTAATTGGTAAGAATGCCTATTTTTGTATCAATTTCCAATAGTCTTTAGAAAAATTTCTTCAGCTTGGAAGTAAATGGCAAAACTGAATGAGCAAAGGGCAGGGAAAAGACAAATAAACAAACAACCTCACAGTGTTCTTTGAGGAACAGAATCTCTATTACGATGTCTCAGAACCAAAATATTAAACTCAGTGTAGCTTCTTCTGTCGTGAAATTTAACTGCCTGCCTCTGAGCCCGGGAGAGCAGGTGAGCACTGAATTGCATAGCTGCTCACCATCTGTGCCTTAGGCACAAATGAAATTTTGAGGTAAAAATTGTTCTGGATAGAATCAGGGATTTGAAGGTGGAAGGCCCATTTCACAATAATAATATACTTTTTCCTCCCTCAAGTCACCTTATAAACTTCATCAAATATACTCAAATCCTTAAAGGTCTTTTCTGGAGGACCTCTTTCCAGGTGGAAACTTTCTTACCCACCTACCCCATCCCAGTTCAGAGTGTGTGAGAGACAGAACCAGCGCTCAGACTGATGGTAGAAAACCACTAGTTTTATAGTTAGTAAGCTTCTCAAAAACTGAAATCATTGTTAGATTTTCAAATGCCTTGATTTGAAATAATCCTCTCAAGAGGAATTTGGGCCTGCTGAGCAAAGGACTTCCCCAGAGTGGATTTTGCAGTTTCAATGTATCCCTGTGCACAAATCACCATTGGCTTCCATACTAGCTCTCAGAAAGAATTTTTGGCCATGACAGTGAACTCTGCCCCCAAACAGCTGCAACACACTAAGAATATATGCATATTCATATCTCCCCATTTTTTGAGATAGAAAAGTCACTCAGGAAAGAGAATGGTGGGAGAGAAGGGGAGAGGACAGGTGCATACAGATATATTACTTTTTGCAGACATTTTTTTCTTTTATGGGATTACAGAACCTGTCTAGAGAATTCTTTCTAACATCAACTTTCTTAATTCCTTGAACAAACAACTGTGAATATTTAACAAAATGATTTTGTTCCCACCTTCATTAAGCTCCACTGCCTAATGGGTAATTAATTTTTACCAAGAGGAAATTCTACAATGGTTGACAATAAGATATTCATTAAATTAGCTCTGAAACCATGTTGCACCAGGAATTAAAGTGTCACTCCCCATTCTACTTTTCAGCTTATTCCCAGCCACATTTTCAAATGTAGCTCAAGAATTTTTTCTCCTTTATTGACCTTACTATTACATTTTAAGTATACATTATGATCACATTCCACACTGAGAATTTGTACCTGTACATGATGTATCTTGACTTTAGTTTTTCCCAGTCCCTTGCCTCCCAACACTCTCCATATACATAAGTTTTGTTTCCATTTTTTTTGTTTTTACATCAAAGTTTTTCTTTCCTTTCCCCTACCAAATGACAATAT
This sequence comes from Petromus typicus, assembly GCA_004026965.1. Classification (NCBI taxonomy): domain Eukaryota; kingdom Metazoa; phylum Chordata; class Mammalia; order Rodentia; family Petromuridae; genus Petromus; species Petromus typicus. Next base: position 43,254 of record PVIR01001447.1, on the reverse strand, counting down.
GAAATCATAACAAAAATATTGCAACAGTTGTATGAAAAATGTCTCTTACTTGAATAATATAATCTCTTTATTATTGTTGTTGTTTTATCATATCCTTGGGATAAAACCAAAGATCTTCAAATTAAAGTGCCTTGCTATTGTAAGTTAAAATCTAAAGAAATTAGGGCTGGGGATTTAGCTCAGTGGTTCTGGCACCTGCCTTGCAAGTGCAAGGGCCAGGTTTGATCCCCTGGTAACCACGTACAACAGTTCCGGGCATGGAGACTTACACCCACCAGCAATTAGAACCACATACCACAGTGCCAGGGGTGGTGGCTCACATCTGTAATTCCAGCACTGAGGAGGCAGAGGCAGGAGAATTGCTGTGAGTTCAAGGCTGAGCTCAAGCCCATCCTGAACTACAAAAAAGCAAGACCCTGTCTCAAAAAAAAAAAAAAAAAAAAAAAAAAAGAGAAATTAAAGCTCCCCCCTCCCACACACACCTAGTGCCTTATTGTCTTGTGTTTCAGCCAGGTACAGACACTGAGGTATGAGGAATGCCTTTTGCAGTGGGTTAGCAACTGAGGCTCTCTCACTGGATTTTGTGTGTTTTTTTTTAGGGATCCTCCAAATGGAAATAATTCAAAATCACGTCTCACATCGATTGTACAGGTGTTATTTCAAGCAGCAGAACATATTTATGATAGCACTAGAGAGAGTACTATTAGTGATATTTTTTCTTTTTTACAAAGTAGCTTTGTCACAGGTTGCCTTTCCTGTGACTATGTAGAATATTTACTAGAAAGTCTGAGGGATCAACTTGTAGAAGGGAGGAAAAGGAATCATGAATGAGTAGAGGTTGGAGAAGTAAAACTATGATGTAGACCAAATGATAAGATCCACAGCAGCTAAAACGACTCAGAACTCTTTGGAATTGAGGCTGGGATGGTCAGGGACATCTGCTAACATGATCACCAGACACAGGGTGTAGGTTAGTTAGAAAACACATGACATGGTCCATGTAGTTCTCAAGGCATCTGGCAGCTGGACAATAAGCTCTTCATTGAAGGGTGCTTTGGAGGCTATATCACATGCCCTTCCTTACTTACCTGCCATTTCATTTCACTTAGACTATGTTCCCTATGGCACATATTCCAGGCTTATTAGTTGTTTGTCTCCATTGAGTTCTGTGATATTCCAGTTCAGTGAGGCCTCTGTCTGATATCAGACCACTTCTGACAAAAAGACATTTAAGATCTTTTCACACTGAATGTCTTTCATTACTGATTTTTGCTATGGGATTAATTTTCTTAGTCTCTGAACTGTGCCCTTTTGTATACTTCTGGACTCTTTTGACTTTTATTTTTGCTCCAGCTGGAGAATCCCCTTTTGCAAATTCTTGGAATGAAGCCACTATTGATGACTCTGAAACCTCAGGCCCTAGCAACCTTGAAGGACCAAGACTTCTGCCATGCACATTTCTCAGGGATCCTGTATGTAAACAGAAAGACTGTTTGCCTTTATAATTTGGTAAATCAACTTTGAAAAAGTATTTGCCGGTATCTACTCTGTATCTTTTGACTTAGTATTTCCTTTCTATTCTTTTGTATGTGTACTGAGTATGCTAACTCTTTGCTCAGGTATTCCTATTATCTTCATAGGTAATATTCTTCTCCTGGCTACAGATATACAAACAAAATCTCCTCAAGTGATGTGCACAAGAATGTTCATAGCAACTCTCTGATAAGAATCTCAAATTGAAATCAACTTAAATGTTCATTAATGAGAGGATAGATGGATTTTCATTAACAACAAAATGCATTCATCTGGGTATTCTAGATATTTTCCCCAAAGAGTTAGACATTGTATTACAGTGATGCACGTATAGTCATATTACAAAATGTGTTCATCTGGGTATTCTTCTAGATATTTTCCCCAAAGAGTTAGACATTGTATTACAGTGATACACGTATAAATCATATTACAAAATGCATTCATCTAGGTATTTTTCTAGATATTTTCCCCAAAGAGTTAGACATTGTATTTCAGTGATACATGTATATTCAAATTTATAGCAGCAAATTCATCAACAACTAAATCTCAGAATTGGTCTATATGTTCATCAATAGATGTTTGGATTATGGATAAAGAAAATGTGGTTTATTTACTCACAATGGATTACTAATCTGCCATAAAGAAAGAAAAATCAGAACCACTTGTGGGAAAATGAATGAACCTTAAAACCATAATATGAAGTGAAATAAATCAGGCACACAAGTTGAATTACCATATGGTTTCTCTCAAATAGAAATCCAAATTATAAATAAAGTAGATCATAGGAAGTAGGGGGATAGATCTTCCAGTGGGAAAGGAGATCAACAGGTGGAAAGAGTGGGAAGGGACGAGAAGGAAAGGGGATGGAAAAAAAGAATCAAGATGTGTCACGTACATAACATGTAGCATATCATACATGTTATGTGTTATATACATGTAACAACTCCACACAAGGAATGTAGACTGTAGAGGGGGCAATGTCTAGAAGCAGATATACAGATTTAGAGGTTTTGGCCATGTTTTGACTTTTGATGTAGGTATTTTTTATGTAGCTACATTCAGTTGGTGAAAATGCAGTGAAATGTACATGCATTGATGATATGTGAAGTCTATTGTTTGTTATTCTTTACTAAAATATCACTAAAAATACCACACCTGATTGTATGTTTTTGTGTTTTGAGACAGGGTCTTGTTTTGTAGTTCAGGTTGGTCCTGAACTCACTTTGTAGCCAGTAAGCCTTGAACTCACAGCAATCCTCCTGCCTCTGCCTCCCATGTGCTGGGACTACAGAGGTGAGTCACCATGCCTGGCTGTCATTGTATTTTCTAAAGGAGGTACACATATGCCACTGATGTAATTAATTTTATTTTATTGTTCTTCTATTTCTTTCTAGGTAGCATACTTAAGCTTTTTGAGACAAGTCTTTGTAGTTCAGGTTGACTCTGAACTCACTATGTCTACTTTCCCCTCTGAAATTTTTTTTTTTTTTAGACAAGGTCTTGCTTTGAAGTTCAGACTGGCCCTGAGCTCAGCCTTAAACTCACATCACAGCAATCCTCCTGCCTCTGACTCACGAGTGGTGAGATTACAGGTGTGAGCCACCATGCCCGGCACTGTGGTGTATGGTACTGATTGCTGCTGGGTGTGAGTCTCCACACCCAGTATGGTATGTGGGTACCAGGGATTGAACCTGGGCCCTTGAGCTTGCAAGACAGACATCGGAACCACTGAACTAAATACCCGGTCCCCCCTCTGAAATATTGAATTTGGTTCTTGCATATTTTTTTTTTTTGGTGCTGGTAATCAAACTCAGGACCTTGTGTTTTTGCAGCAGGTGTGGCTTGCTGAGTTACATCCTCAGCCTGGTACTTAAGTTTTTCTTCCTTTTTTCTTTAGCTATCCTTACTTCTCACTTATCTCTTGGTTTGAGTTCCCATCAGTATACTGTCAACCCTCAAATTTGTGTTTCTTTATCCATCTTTCTCATAAACTTAAGAATCACATGTTCAATTCTACGTAACATGTCAACACAATCCTCTAATAAACTTCATAAACTTAACACATTCAAAACTAGACTTCTGAATTTTCTTTATGGCTCCTACATTATTAAATGGCAGGTCTACTCTTCTGGGTTTTCAGGGGAAAACCTTAGAGCTATTCTTGACTTTTTTTTCTTCCTTACCTATACCCTAGTGGTCTGGAAATCCTGTTGACTTTCATTGAAAAGATATTCCAAATTGACCTCTTGCTGTCTCCATGTGAAAGAGCTGTCCAAAGTACCACTATCTTTCATCTGGAATAAATTTTATTGCCTTCTATAGGTTTCCTTGCTTCTATTTTGGATTACAGAGTCCACTATCAGAAGACAAAAATATTTTTCTAAAAGTTAATTCATAGCATGAAGGCCTTGGATAATTTTTCACTTCTCAGGCAACTTCTGCACAATTCTAACAAATCCCTGTTCTTTTCCTTCCTTTATCTCTGACTGTCTGAACTCTTCGGTTTGCTCCTTCTTTCCCAGCTACCCTTGCCTCAATAACTTCTGTCTTCTTGAAAGTGATGTTTTCTTTAAAAGGCTGTTTTAAGCCAAGAATGTTTTGCTCCACTCCATTTCAGATGTGTGTGGCTTGTTACATTACTCCTTCAGGTTTTCGCTTTGACATTATCTTGTTAATGTATCCTATTTTGACCAAGACACTTTTATATTGGAGACTCTCCTCCAAACTCAGAAAGTCCTAATCTTTTTTATTTTCCTCTATTTTTTATCCATTGATATATTCTGTTAATGTAAAGCAGTGTCTTGAACATAACGAGTCTTCTTTGGATATTTGTACATTTGAACAAATGTTGGGTTAATCCTCCTAAAGACAGTCTATACCCATAAAAACTGTTGGGGTGATTTGTAGAGGCCCCTCTCTCCCAAGCCTGTTCCTGTTACAAAAAGAGCTGCATAATCACCACAAATTCCCAAAATGAAAAACCAGAGAGGCTGGAGTTTATGAAATGCTGAAAATTAGAGTCTAATCTTCCTGTCCTGATTGAACCAATAACCCTTCTTGTCTCCAAGGTTTCCCTGAACTATTTCAGTCTCTGTCAACTATCTACCAAGGTTCCCAGTTGATTTGCTAATTGAGACTTTTATGAAACAATAAATAACATTTTTCTAGCTTTTCTGAGCTCAGAAGTAAGGAATAGATAAATGGATTAATCAGATGGTAATGAAAATGCTAACTTTATTTATGGTAGAGGAGGAAAAGGCTTGGATCTGCAGCCATAATCAGCTTTCCCAGTGCTTTGCCCATTTCTTTTTTATTTGTTCATTAATAAAATCTATCACAACTCTTACAGCCAATTCAGGACTTAAGCGTCTTGAGTTCTGAGGGAAGAAGCTTTATGTCCTGGTATTCCAGGAGGGAGAGTGATTGAAAATAGTCAGCAATTTTATTTACTGCTGGCTTTCAGTGTGATAGCAATTATAAATCAATAATGTATCTCTCAAAGTTAAAGTTTCCATACTTTCCCAGATTGCCACAGGATATGTAATTCAATGAATAAGAGATACTTTTATGTTTTCTGTGATCTTGAATTTTTAAAACTTTCCCATGGGACAAAAGAAAGATAAAACCCCATCAGTTATATTGGTGATTATTTTCTCATTTCTCTCTCTTATTTCCCTTTTTCTTCTTTTTCTTTCTATTCCATTCTCTCTTTGCATCCTTTTTCTATGTCTTTAAAAAAGGCTGAAGTTTGACATTGTTTTCATTTCTCTCTTTTGTTTGCTCCTTCCCTCCCGACTTCCTCCTTGTTTGGGTTTGAGTGGCTTTTGTTTATTCCACACCTCACAAGCCCAGATACACTAAAATTAGTTGGAAAGTATTTTCTAATTTCCCATAATTTTTCCTAGGACACTAAGTCCTAGAATCTTTAAAGAACATCACTAATTTGCATGAATGAAGACTTAGAGAAGCACAGTAGGCGTGAAGGGCACGTTGACAGCGGTGGTGACCAGGGCAGCAATTACTCTCTGCTAACCTCGCTGCCGCTGACTGGTCCTCACAATGCCTTTGGTCTGAGGAATCATTGAAGATCTAATTCTAAAGCTTTGCCACAGTTGCTATTTATATAGATACGTCCTTACAGTAGAAGCATTCCATGTTTTCTACAGATAGGAAACCATATCTCTTGATACTCTTGACAGATATCAAATATGCTAGGACTTGTATCACGTCTGTGATGACACTTGTCCTGGTATTGCTATTCAGGTAGAGGAAATGCTTATCACACAACACAATCACCCTGTGGGATATTTTTTTGGATAAGAATCTGCAGAAGAGGAATGACTTTTAACCCTCTTTCCACCTATTCTTCATTCAGATTGCACTTGCACTGGCCCTTTGCCCTTGTATCATAGACTCAGGTCATACATGGGTCCAACTCCTTTTCACTTACTTCTTTTTTAAGCCACAGAACAGTGATGATGGGTTCCAATACCTACAGAAATCCCGGAGACACTGTACATACACAAGACAAGCATTTGAGCAGAAGAAAACTAGTAGAGCAAAGAACATGACAAGTGATGTGGTAGAGACTCTGGAGAGTTGGAATAATCATGGCCTCATTTAAAAGGAGCAGATCCTCTTTTTGTTTGCCTGGTGAGATCTGGTTGTTCTGGAGGAAATAGGATTTAGATACTGACTAGGAATCTTAAATTATTCCATGTCCTAGCAACTTATTCTAATTTCCTAAAAGAGTTATATTGCGCAAAGATAGCTTGGAAAGTAGAATTGGCACATGGATCAACTATAGCTTTAATGCAGAACAACTTAAAGCAAATATCTCTGACAATTTTATTGCCTTATCATGAACTCTGAAGTTGTCAATGAGCAAATTAGGTAGGAGGAGAATAAATAAAATAAGAGGGGGGATGAGATTTAGTTAGTGGTACTCTGCTATTTCAGGAAGGTACAAATTATTTCAATAGGATTTAATAAATATTAGTTGGGTAGCACTTCATGAGGGGTGGTAGATAAAATTCTGGGATGTATTAGTGAACAGCTCAGATGAATTTCCCTAGGCTCATTTGGGCCCCAATGCCTACAGCTCTTCACTGACCACTCATTACAGTCCTGTTGGGAAGAGATAGTATTATCCGTTAGGTGAGGAAAGCATGATGGAAAATATTTTCTAACTTAAATGTGTGGGAGTTTCAACTTCCATCTGTTACTGGTACACCACACAACATGCGCATTCCTGAGAGAAGCAGAATGAGGGGTGGATAGATACTCTCATAAAACATTCCTTCTATGTGCATGATGACCAATGGCATCTCACAGCTGCATTGGGAGTGATGCTATCAGCATTTATTTATTGTGTTTATCATTACCTCAGCACTGTGCTAAATGCTTCTCTTATATTATCTTAAAACAATGATCTTAGGTTATAGCGATATCCCTTATTTTAGAGATAAAGCTTAAACAAGACAAAAAATCATTCAATATATTACAAGTAATAAATGGTGCACATCTCATTGAAACATAAGTTCCTGCTGATTCACAGCCTTTGTTCTATAACTCAGCCCTGGAATCCACAAGTCACTCCTTTCCAGACCAGAGGCAACAAGAGAATCAACAACCAGCTGGAAGACAACATACTCTGTGTCCTGCCTCTCCTTACCCACTGGCGGGAAGCCAACAGCAGAAGTCCTTTCTGAAGGACTCTGATCAGGAATCTGAGCTCAGATGTGAAAATCATAGCAGTAGGAAAATAAAGCTCTTCTCCCTCTCTCCTCGGTCTGTAGCATTATCCATGGCTGTTTCAGCAGGTTTAACTGCTGCCCATCACTCTGCACTGTCCTACTCATGGTCAGTTGTCTCAGGAAATTTAATAGGCCTCATAGTTATCAGAATAAGGTACTTCTTAAGCCACTTATCAGTGCAGAAAGTTATAATGTAGATGAGCTGCATTAGTCTCATTAGTTCTTGGCATAATATACACAGAAATAATATTTATTAACAAATATTTTACCTCTCTCATGTGAGGAAGCTGTGAGGATATTTTAGATATTTGTAAATGAAGAGTTCCTTCTCTTCAATTATCAATAAGCAGATATTAAATCCTATAGACTATGTTTAGTAAAAACTTTATTTTCTCCTTCAAAGTTCCTCATTTTTTATTTCTGTCCTTAATCAACTGATATGGTAACTCAAGTGAGAATTTGGAGTTGTAATTTTTCCCTACTTATGGAAAACCCATAGATAATCATGGAGGCCTATATGTTCTACCTCTGAAACATTTCAGAGTCTTCTTGTTCTTCCTACACACTGTCCTTGTCATAGGGTTATTTTTTGGCAGGATAATTAATTTATTGGACAGCTATGTTAGTCTCTGTATAGGTTGCCTCTTTCCATTTTAAAATATTGCTTAGAGTATGATACTATTCAATCAAAACCCTTCAAGTGTGTTTTATTGATGATTGTAGAGTGAAATCTAAACTCCATTAAGAAGCCTAATGTTTAAGACCATTCATTTAAACATTTATCAAGCTTCTATTGTTTAATACAGGTTGAGGACATTGGATAATGTACTCAGGATATTTCCTGTCATCAAATAAAATCACTCAGCATCTAGTAGAGGAGTTAGTCATATACAAACTAATACAACAAAGTATAATGGAGCTTTACTTAGAAGTTCGTTTGAGGACTCAGTGAATCTTGCTGGGTATCTCTGTCTTGGCTTTTTAACATGTACTCTGCACCTTTACATCTTCCCAGATTATGTTTTCTTGATTTTAACAGAGGAATATGTAATACAGGGTAAACCATTTCACACCTCTGGAGTCAGCTAGTAGTTCATAAACACATAAATTATACTTCTCAAAAAAAGTTCTGTGAATTTTGCAGAGAACTCCAAGACAAAGATATTTTCACTTTCTGTCTAGGAGGAGAGATGGAAGCACAGTGACCCAGGAGTTGCTGGTAGCCTTTGGGAAATAAGAGGGAGACTGAGCTCAAGAAGGAGCCAGTACTGTTGAGAGCTGAGCAGAAAATGATAAGAATTGCACTTTTGATGAGATTCTTGAGCTGAAAGATTGAATACTGCTTAGATTTTGTCCTAATTCTGGAATTTTTATTTACATAAGCAGCACATACTTTTTATTTTTTAAGCAAGTTTATGTATGGCTTTGGTTCCTTGTTGGATTCTTAGTGAAACTATACTAGAAACGTCCATGCTGGAGATTAAAGAGAGATCTTGTTTCTGGTCTAGATTCCTGCTTGTGAGGCCTATACTGTTCATGTCAACTGTATACTTACCATCTTATATTTAAAAATGTCTGCCTTCATTTAAAGATTCCTATAAAGTGAATTCCCTCTACATAGGTCAGGAATATACACTTTTAGATGTGTTATTCTGGTTGTTCTTACACAAAAATCAATTCCTCATGATTTATTTTCAGGAAAACTGCCCCTCTCTTTTTCTCAGCCATAGGGTCTATGTATATTTCACTGTACCCCATAGTTCCAGAAATGGACATGAGGCTACCTTTGGCCAATGACCTCAATGAGCATTTCTCTGGTTATAAATTTTAGTTTGGTAACTAAATTTATGCATTAACTCCAATATTTGAGTCAGTGTTCAACTGGAAAATAGAAAAATATAGTAATTTGAATAGAATGATCTATTACCAATGATTTACAAGAGGTTAACTATGAAGGGGTTGAAGATAAATCTAAAGAATATCCTAGAGCTGAAGGAGAGTATAGAGCAAGGAAATACACTTTGAAGATGAGAAATTCTTCCCCAGGCTAGGACACAGATTCTGTTGGAGAGATTAAGATGATAACCATAGAATACTCAGATAAGAGCTGGTCCAAAGTTGGTGAGACATGGTGAGTAGGTAGAGAATCACCTATTAGGGTAACAGGGAAATCACTAGGAAGCTATCTGTAGGGACTGCTTTTGAACTTGCTGGAAAAGGAAGTGTGAGGGCCAGGATACTGTTGAGTGTGTTGGGAACCCTGGGAAGCTGTTACCATGGAGCTGATAGGAAACGGCTGTGATGCCAGTGGACGTTCCACTGAGGAAGCTGTGGGGGACCTCCTGAAACCATCTAGGAGGCCTCAAAAGTCTTTGGTTTCATAGACATTGCTGGTTGGAAGCTAACTGAGGAGAGTAAGCTCCTCTTCCATCACTTTGAGAGTAAGAAAAATTCACAAGAAAAAGTCCTAAAAGCAGAAAAAGAAACCCCCTTTTTTCCTACGGGGGATTAAAGGGTAGATTTGAGCTGAGACAATAAATTAAGTAGTATATATTGCATATTTATTTCAAATATAGGAAAGTTTGCATCCTTAAACAAGGCAATTATGAATCATCTTGCCATCAGGAAGGGTGAAGTCTACTGTAGAATTCAGACAGCATAGAGAAAAAGGAGATTGGAAAGTGACAAGTGTGGACTTCTGGACTCAAGTAATGCCTATAAGCCATACATACTTGAACTTTTAAAAATTTTAAGTGTCTATAAATTAATTTTCCTCAGGAAGCCAGTTTCAGTTGTGTTTAAGTGCTTTGCAGTCTAAAGAGTTCTGAATAATGCTTTCATAAATCTAAGTTTGAAATTCAGGTCAAATTTTTCTCTAACTTGCATGTATTGTTTCTTACACTTCACCTCTGGTTTCTGGATATTTAATCTCATATATGGAGTGGATTTAGAAAGATCAAAAAGCTCTACTAGAGTAGTGAGTCTTTTTAATCTTAAAAGTGCATATCACATTTGGACTGTGTAATAATGCCTTTTGCAAGTGTTACCTCAGGCTGTTGTGGCTCAATCCTTTTTTAAATAGAATCATATTAATTTCCATGGAACATATGAGATTGAGAATGGCCTAAGCTCAGTGATAGAGCAGGGACCCCAATGATACAATAGAGTTGGAAATCCTTATTATTTGTTTCCTAGATCTGACCTGATTCCTGTCTAAATGAAGTGTGTGATGACCCAAAATATAAATGAAATTAGGAATTTTCTGCCCTCTTTCTGAGATCAATGATTTCAATGTGAAAGACCAATGACTATCTATAGTATGGTTTTATAAGTTTAAATGGTCACAATTTAAGAACTTGAATTGGTTGTGTGGATGCTTTTCCCACTTGCCACTAAAAAGTAATTTACCTGAAATTCAGAGACAAGGGGAGAGAATCTTGCTGAACATACAGAAGAGTGGTTTTCCAGTGAACCATTCGCTTTGCTCCATGATTTCAGTGCCATCAACTGGGGCTCAGCTGGGTCAATGAACAGCACTTACATACTCTAACAGAGGGAGGATTTCTTGATGAACATTTCTAAACATGTGACAGCCCTGAAACTACTCTCAGATAAGCTGGCATTACACCCAGAGGTGACAGCCTGTATTATGCAAATACAAATTTGTTAGAAAAGAGGTCTGCTTTTCTTGTATTCCTACAAATTTTGTCCAACTTGGAAGACTACTGCAACAGAATAGAACATGGTGTCAGAAGAAGACATAGAATTGAGACACTCATTTCACTGACCTTACAATTTCTAACACTCTTCTCACCACTCTTCATGGAACTTTGGCCTGATGAGGAATTGGGATTCAAGAAAAGAGGATAAAAAGAGAGAAACAGAAGGCGGTATGGCAGAAGTAAGGATTATTAGAAATATTCAATAAAAGTTAGGAACTGAAATAATAAAGATGATTGAAAAATCTTTTCTCTCTGAATTCCTTTTATAGATTCAAGGTAAGAATCTAAGGAAAATTCAGGAACACCAAAGTGTTACTGGAAGTCTTTGTCTGTGAAGCATCTTAGATCTCTTAAGAGAACCAATGTATATGATGTGGATTTGAGCACAGAACTCTCTAGTAGGAGGAAAATACCTTCCTCAAATTATGGGAAGAAAGAGTTCATATGTTTTCAGAAATCAGAAAATTCAAAAGAAAGGGTGATCTAAAATATATGTAACAGAGACATCTGAACGTAGTATATATGTTGCTTTCTTAAAAGCACAGACTTCGGTGGAGTTTGTTCTAAATTCTTACAAAAGCAGGGGTTTTAAACTAGCGGAATTGGGTGAGCTTTGGAAGATCAAGACAAACATAATTGTTGATAGCTATTCATTCAAGAAAAATGGAAAAAATTGTGCTTACTTTGTTATGTCTGATTGCTGGCAACCAACTATTGGATTAGATGATTAGATTAGATTAACAGATCATTAGATGAATGGATAAAAATATTAGGGTATGTCCATAAAATGGAGTGATAAGTAATCCAAATATATAACACATGCGGCAATATGAATGATATTGCAAACAACTAAAGTTAGTGGAAAAATGCAGATAAAAAAGAGTACATGCTCTACAATCTGACTCTAGAAATGCAAATAAATCAATAGTGGCAAAGCAAGTCAGCGATTGCTTGGATATGGGAAGAGAGCAAGAAGAGATGAGAAAGGGGAACTTCAAAGGGCCCAAAAAATTTGGGGAAGTGATGTGCACGCTTACAGTCTGGCAATGGGGATAGTTTTACAAGCACATACCTATGTCAAATGGCACACATTAAGTCATGTATGTCAGTCATGTCTCAGGAAAGGAGTCAAATAAACAAGAAACTTATTTCTTGGCTAGAATAGTTACATATGATTGAAATTTTCTGTGTAAGAAACTGCCAATTTCAGGAATAACATTTTCCTTGGAGAATGTGAGAACATCAGAGTGGGGAACCTGTTGTGAGATAAGAATGGGAAGTCACAGTAGCTGCCAAGAGGGACAGAACTATTGGATTTGAAATCTTAATAATAAGATGAAATAACAGTTTACAGCTAAGCCAGTTAAAATTACCATTTACATTCAAGTACTCGATCATATGTTATCTATAACTTGAATTGCACTGAGGATTAGGCAAAGAGTACAGAGTGTATATTGAAGACATGACTTTGGCATTTATCACCAGAAGAGGATACCAGGAAAAGCCTGAAAGATGGGAAGGTCAATGTCACTGGTCTAGACTGACACCAGTTTGTTCTGGTTCAATGCATAAATAGCAAGTCCTGCCTCTGTGTCTACATTATTATTGAAAAGGCATTTACTGGGCTGGGTATTTGGCTCAGTGGTTCCGGCACCTGACTTGCAAATGCAAGGGCCCGTGTTTGATCCTCGGTAACCACATACAACAATGTTGGGTGTGGAGACTCACACTCACCAGCAATCAGAACCACATACATATACATAATGCCAGGCATGGTGGCTCATGCCTGTAATCCCAGCACTAGGGAGACAGAGGCAGGATTGCTGAGAGTTCAAGGCTGAGCTCAGGGCCAGCCTGAACTACAAAAGCGAGACCCTGCCTTAGAGAGAGAGGGAGAGAGAGAGAGAGAGAGAGAGAGAGAGAGAGAGAGAGAGAGAGAGAAGACATTTACCAACCAGGATTATATTGACCTACAATAGGTGGAACAAACAAAGAAAGGTCACAAAAATTTTTAAACTGCACCAAGTACAAATGAAATAAGACTCCTGTGTTTCTCCAGATGCTTGAACTTAGAATCAATGGATAAAATTGATTGGGGAGCAGTGCTTGATTTAATATAAAGAAGTTATTGGTAATAGCAGATAATACTTTAAAAATAAAATTTGCTGCTTTATGAGACAGCAATCTTATGAGCAAGAGTACTGGAGCAGAAGCTAGTTGCAAACACTGTTTCCACAGTTTCTGGTCCCTTAAGGTAAATCATGTGTAATGTGATGGATTGATTCAGGAGCACAATCTGTATCATACAGACTACTGTTCATTACAGCATGATCTCTGACTATGTGCATAGGAAGAAACACCGCAGGGGTCACAGAAATGCACAGCAGTTTGGTGGAGCTGCCCGCTTGCAGTTCATTATAGTCCTTTGTTCAATTTCAGCAATTTTAAATTGTGTTGAAGTGTTATGCTGTTTTGGAAACTTATTTGAATTAGGTTCACTTTTAAAACAACATGCTATTAAAAATTGTTTTTTAAAAAACATGCTTTTTAGGTGGTCCAGAGATACATGTGCAATCTCAGCTTGCTCAGACAAATTTAAAGTAAAATTTCTCATGATTTCACTATAACAACAAAGTATTATAACCTCCATGCAATATCACACTGGGTTTTCTGAGGTTATCAATTTTTCATTTATCTGATTTTAATAATAGCCAACATTAATGTAATTCCTTCCTTTGGGACATTCTCCTACTCCCCTCTTCATTTTTTTGCCTGAACTTCTTTTTCTTAGATCTCAACTTGGAGTTTTGGAGAGTAACTTTTAGGAGGAAATAACTAATAGCTTGATTTGAGCCAGTTTGCAAGTTTGCATGCTGTTTTGGTACTCAAGGAAAGACATACAGTGGTGGTTGTGTGTTTGAGTCTGGAGTAGAGGGAAGAAAGAACATGGGGTGATGCTTCCTATTTCCAGGAGATTGGACAAGCAATGAGAATGGAGACTGAGGAGGAGACAAACAGCAGTCTGAGCTTCTCTGACATTTCTAGATGTAAGAGAGATGGAACAGACAGTGAGAAAATTCATGTGGCCACCATCACCAAGTCATGAGGAACAAACTATTTCCAAAATAAGAGAAAGCCACCCCAATTCTATTTTATTCTTATCAAACATATATATCTGAAAATAACCACGGGAAAACACCAGACAAACCCACATTGAGAGATCATTCTCAAAATAATAAACAACCTGGAACATTTAAATAGGTCAAGAACACAAACAAGACAGAACAAGAAACTTCTCCAGATTAAGACAGAGGGGAAAGCATAAACAAATGAAATGTGTCATCTTGAATTGAATCTTGGAAAAAACAATTTTTTCTTCGATTGTAAAGTACATTATTGGCACAACTGGCCTGTACATTTGATAGTATTATTGTTTTAAAGCTAATTTTCTGAGTTTGATATCTGAATTTTGCTGGGTGAAGAGAAAGACTTTGTGTTTAAAAAGTCACAGAAATTTTTAAGATAAAATGACCTAATATCTGCAATCTATTCCCAAAAGGTGATGTTTTTATATCTACATCTCTCTCTTTCTCTCTCTTTTTCTGTCTGTCTAGCTTCAGCATAATTTATCTATCTATCTTTTAGCTATCAGAAGACAGTGATAAAGCGGTAAAATTTCAAATTGGGAGAAAAGGCTGCAGAATATCTTTTTAGGCAGTCTTTTTATTGATTTTTAACTTATGGTCATCTGAAATATGATTTTTGCTTCAGAAATTTTAGAATTCTCCAGATGCAAAGTGACTTTTACCAGTTTTTTGCTCATAGAGAAATTTCTAATGATCTTGGATAGAATTAGGCCCTGATGAAAGAGTACTTCAGTATGGTTTATGGGCTTATTCTGCTGGACTGGTAAGCCTAGGAAAATGACTTTTCTCATGAAGAGGTTCTTTGATACATTAGAACAACAGTGATATTATTGTCACTCAATAATTCCATTCCAAGACCAAGAGCTATACATAAGTCATAAGAATGCATTCATGATGGTTGGAAATGGGGCTTTGTAAGAGTGAAAAGAAGACTTTTTAGTTCCAGGACAAGTGAGCGTTCTGAAAGGATTCTGTTGAAGTCAAGAAAATGGCAGCTGGTCTGTAGGACATTCACATCAGCTCTTTTTCTCTTTAATATTTGCAGTTCCATAGGGACCAAAAACTCTATCTTTGTTTCCCCCGGATTTTCTTGGCCTTTCAGACTCCTGAATGACTCTTAGTTGTCACTCGCCAACAAAGGCTTAACATTTACCAGGAGACTTGAGAGCAAATTCCTCTGACCTTAAAGCTATGAATGACTAGAAAAATCAATGTTAGTAATTAAACCATGAAATGAATGTGACCCAGGGAACATCTGGAAGCTTCTGACCAACACACCTAGCAGCTGTTGAGCATGAAGGACTTCTAAGAGCAGCACTTTAGTTGGCAGGATGTGTAGAGGACCCCTGATTTTATTTATGGGAAATGCTTTTCAAAAGCTGAATTAATGATGCTTTGTTTTCTAATTTGGTGTTTCTATGTCAACCAGAAAATGTTCTCAAATTAAAGTAGAAATAACTAAAGTGGTAAGGTAAGCATTTGTTTAATTCTACTCAATGTAAATTTTTATTCTTTTATTGGTACATTTTAGATATACATAATGATAATATTAATCGTAGTCAATGTGTACTTTTTCATGATGTATTTTGCTGGTTCTTTCTTCTCCCTTTCCCTTTCCTCCCTGTAACCTCTCTTCATCTCCTTACTTACAAAAATTATGTTTGTATTTTTTCTTCTTTTTTTTTTTGATCAGGGAATGTTACATTTTATCATTATTATTACTACTAATTGTTACATTTGAGGTACACCTTATGATCACTCATCATTGAGAATTATTCCTGTACATGATATATCTTGGTTGTTTATTTTCTCATTTCTGTCCCCTCCCTTCAATCCGTCTACCTCCCTTATAAACATAAGCTTTATTTCTGTTTTTGTCTGCTGTTCTTCAGTTTTTTTTCTTTCCCTTCCCCTACTCCCTATCTTTTTCCCCTTTGAACATTTTCTTCTTATTTCACACTATCTAATATACATTTTTGTCCTCATTTACATGTTTTTCCACCAGAAAAACAATTTGGTGTGTACATGTGTTCTATTTATTTCACTTAAGAAGGAGTACTATGCAGCCATAAATGAAGATAAAGTTGAGACATTTACAGATAAGTGGATGTATCTTGAGGCTATACTTTTCCTTCTTTTTATTGAAAAATATTCCTTCTACTTTTTTCAAATTATCAATGAATGTTTAGCATACACTCCTAGAAGACCATTATATGCATTTTGTTTCAGATAATAAAAGGATATTATACAGGGAACATATTTTACTACTCAATTTTATTTCTCAGTTTTCTTGGGAAGAAAGAGGAATGGTTGGTTGGTATAGTAGGTGGTGATGTTAACATTCACAAAAATTTCCTGTCTCAGTAGTCAAAAACTCCAGTAACTTTTTCCTTGAAACTGGAATAAGACTCTGAGTCTGATGAGCAGAAAAATGACAAAAAGAGATTAAATTAAAAGTGAACAACTACCACTAGCATGATATCTCTTCACGACTTTTGACTCTTGAGATTGAAGTATGTTTTAAAACTTTTTCACATGAAGGTTTTTCTTCTTTTTTAAACTTTATCTCAATCTATAATTGTTGACTCCAGATACACATGGTTTGGGCTTGGCAATTCCCTATCTTCTAATAAATTTCTTTTATAAAGATTTTCCCTGTATTGTGATAGATAATTTTATTATTTGTTCCTACTTTAGTCCAAGTAGTGTTTAGCTTTATACTTTTGGATGTAAGTGTGAGATCTTTGTATTGTAGAAACCAAATCAAATTCTCTTGTATCTGATTCAAGTATGTAAGGACAACAAGCAATCCTGCCTATTTCGCATCTTGTCTTCTTCAGGATAAGCATATTTTATTTTCAGGTAAAATCCTCAGAGTTTGAGGGTTTCTCCTCATTTTTTTACTCTTCAGAAGTGTTTTAAAAACTCAGATCCATAAGGTACGTATCCTTTTGATTACATAGTGTGTTTCCAGTGTGTGTTACCTAACAAGTAATTAGCTCCTATTCTGGGCTATCATATTGTGTTGCTTATTTTAAATAACATTTATCAAGAAAGTACTATTAACACGTTGAAGATAAAGTACAAAGATGATGTGGTTTTTTTACATGGAGTTAATACTTGCAGAAAGTCAGGAAATCTATCAATGTGGACCACCAGAAGCCTCCACATGTTCTGGTACAAGGAAGAAAATTTTGTTACCTCTGCATGGCTGTACTTCTGTCGGTAGTAAAGTCAGAAAGTTTATCTATTCAAAAGGAAAAGTTTGATAAGATTGCTCAATGTGAGTAGGGCATTTTCAAGTAAATAAAACAGCAGATGAACTGAAAACTTGGGTATTCTAGGAAGACACAAAATAAAGAAAAAACAGATGTGGCTAAAAGGGTGAAATTTAGCTCCCAATTAAAAAGAAGAGCAGAAGGCGGACATGAAAGAGTAGATTTGGGACCAAATGATGAATTCTAGAGAAGAAATATTTGGGGTTTAGAGTAGAGGATCTTGACACTGAAAGTGAGGTCTGAGGAGCAGCATTCCTTCTGAGGAACTTGTCAAAGGCTTGGACTCTGATCTACTGAGCTGGAACTCACATCTTAGGAAGGTTGCCAGTTGGTCAGTGCACACACGGAAATGTACAATGCATGGGAAGAGGTCACAGATAGTGCTTTGTGTGAGATTTGGGGCAAGGAGAGAGATGAAAAGGAAATTAATACTTTGAGGAGTATTGGTGTTATTTAAACAATACAATTAATGCTTAATATCTTTACTGTAAAGAAAGAAAAACTGTCAACTGATTAATCATATTATCCAAAGTCTTGATTTGATTATTAACAAAGAATTTGGAATCTGATATTTTATTGCATAGAATGCATAGTTTCATTTTGAGATTGAACAAGTTAACCAGTATTAGGTTCTAGAAAGTTAAAATGAGAGACTCAGCAACAGGGGATTATTTTCTCTCAATTGGAAATGCCCCATGACAGCAATGGCTTATGTACAATACATGATGTATCATGGAAAGGGATTTAGGAGATGATATCTGCCATTATTAATAACTAACTCTAATTTTTTCCTTGTAATCCTTTTTCTAGTGAATGGTATGTAACCAAATTTTCTATGATCTCCTTTTCCTTTAATATCCAAATATCAACTCTCTGAGTTGTCGCTTTGAATGACTGTGGACATATTGGTCTTTGATTTTATTCACTTTCCAAGCGTACCTGAAAATGCCAGGGGATTGCCTCCATGTTGGAGGCAATTTTCACTTGTCGACTTTATTAGACATCTGTTTCATGTCTGCTTCCTCAGTACTGCCTCCCTCTGACAGTGAGGACAGGTATCTATAAATGCTACAAAGAAAAGTAAAACCAAAGCTCTGGGATAAGAGTAGAAAACTACAACGTGGAAAATGCGATTAGATCTTGAGCAAAGTTTGGGTCTCTGCTGGGTGGGTCTTCGCTTCTCTGGCTCTGAGCTTTGGCACAATGTGGTGTTGTGAGAGACAACCTCATTTCTCCCCACTGGGATGCGCTGGCCATTTCTGCTCTGCCTTGAAGATGTGTAACTTTTTCTTGGGCTTATTAAATGGAGACAATAACTTTTTAAAAATCTCCTTCAATTTGAGACTAACATTCCCGCCTCAGGATTGGTGGAAACAAAAAAAATCATTTCTGTCCAAATAATGTGAAATGCTCCTCATGTCTCAGTGAGGCGATTGCCATGGTCATCTTATTGCCCATCCACTTAAATTAACCTAAAATAACACTTGGGGCTGAAGTATCACTGAAGATGTTTCCCAACAATCTGTCAGTATTTCTTTCTGCAAGGACAACATCTTCTACCTGATATAACTTGGACTGTTTAATAATTATCCAACTACTGTTCAAAAGACATATAAGAATAAATAATCTTTCCATGAAGGGAAATCTAAAGTCTAAATAGAATGTTTAATCTCTTGTGCTGAATTCAGCTTCCCAAGGTCAGTGGACAGCCATTTGAATTACTTCTACACAGCCTAGTGGGCTTAGTGAGTACATTCCATCCAGTCCACTAGGGCAGGCACAGGCCATCATTCATCAAACAGGTGTGTTTATAAGTGTCTATGTGAAGAAGGAGCCACAAGATTATAGAGAAAATAAATCCATCCAACAGTTAGACTCTTTGACACCATGTTGACACAATAAATCATAGAATCTGGCAGTATCCAAACATTGATTCATAGATTCTTCTTTTTCTAAAGGTCATTTAATTAGAAGCATACTGTATTAAGGGATGGGGAGTGTCTCCAAACAGAATACCTATACCTCAAACACACATTTTACAACCAAGTTGAAAGCAAAACATCCGACAACCCATCAAGTGGAATTACATACTTCAGCACATATTTTTTTTTCTTCATGGGCTATATTATTGTCAATGCTGTTCTTGCCTTACATTCAGGATGGATTTTGTATTTTTATCTCTAAAATTATTTAAGTCCTCCGTTAGTATAGAATAAGTTTTGCTGCCTTCACTGGATAGGATTTATGTTTAAAATTTAAAAATTGAAAGGTTGAGAAAAAAATAAAATTATACTTTTTGTGTTTATGATGTTGTTTTCATTTCTTTGAAGTCATACACATTCTCATCTATTAAAGCTATAGGCCTTTTAGCTTAAAAATGCATTTGCAAATAAGTTTAAAAGGCCTGATCAAGTTCTTTGCATTTTTCATGGACATCTCCTGTCTCTCTGAAGTTGCTTGGCTTAAAATTATTTTAGCGTAGTACAGATAAATATATTGTGGAAGAAAATATTATAACTTTAAGAAAGAATATCTTATATGGAGAATAACCTCAGAACCATGTTATTGCTTCAGTCTGAGGTGAAGCACGACCTTCATTTATTACCAGGATGGTTTTCTGAGGCTGAGTACTTGATTAGATTTATTCCAGTAACAGATTACTTTGGATACCTGTGGTTTGAATGGCTCAAGAAAGGCAGCGGAAGCCATAAATCAGTGGTTGAATATTGCCAGTTCCTCTGGTTTATTCTTCAAAATGGAGCCAAAGACAGTAGCAGTTTAGAAGATTTAATCTCTTGGTGGCAGGATAAATAATTTTTCATGAAGGGAAATCTAAATATTTCCTATATCACACTTACACTTACCCACAGAATGACTGCACATGACAATCACTCTTGCTCTTTGAACACTCGCTCCATCAGTGGAGCCAATGCAGGGTCCATCAGGGAGCTCACCTCATGACTTTTCTTTTCTCCTGCCAAAGGGATCATTTGTAGATGCCCTCCTTGAGAATAGAAGAGGTGGGGGAGAGAAAGGGAGAGAGAGAGAGAGAGAGAGAGAGAGAGAGAGAGAGAGAGAGAGAGAACAAAAAGAAGTGGAAGAAGGGGAAAAGGAGAAAAATGATACAAATTTGAATAAAAAATAGGGTTGTTCATTTATAGCTTGTAGGAGAGTCTGTTTCCTAAAATAATGTCTCAAGGGTTAGATAATCATCACTTACATTTTTAAGAAACAAGCAAACAATGCTAAATCTAGGACAACTGCTCCAGCATTATTGAAGTTTCTCTGATATAGAAACATCTCTCTGTGAAACATTCAAGTCTCAAAGGAAATACGAAGATGAAGCAAGTGAGTTAGGTTACAAAAAAATTGGCAGCTTTATTATTTTTGTCCAAATTAGCAGCATATCTCCTCCTAACTACAGTAGTTGCCTCCCAGCTGGATCTCCAATCTCTTAGACTCTGCAATCCATTGCCCATAAAGCAGTCAAAACAACTTTCAAAATGTGACTCATCTCAAGTTTAAAACTCTTCAAGACTTCCTATTACATGTGGAATGAAATTCACACTTTCTCCTGCATTCTGCATGATTTTTCTTGATCTAGATCTCTCCTTCTTCGGGGAGTCCCATTTTGTGGCACTAACTTACTGTGCCTAATGGTGCCAACTATGGAGCTCAGTGACTCGTAGTCAGCACTTTTCCTTTGGACTTTGTTCACCTTCTGTAAATTTAAGTAATTGGCTC
Source organism: Petromus typicus (assembly GCA_004026965.1). Lineage (NCBI taxonomy): Eukaryota > Metazoa > Chordata > Mammalia > Rodentia > Petromuridae > Petromus > Petromus typicus. The sequence continues at coordinate 22,075 of PVIR01001447.1, read as the reverse complement.
CATTTTCTCATTCTGCTCAAAGTCATTATTTTTGAGAGTAAACATTCACTCCAATCTACCTTCCTTCTTATTCTCCTTTGAAATGCAGAATAAATTTATTTGCTCACAAGTTCATTTTTTCACTGTCTCTGTAGAATCTCATGTATATGTGGGCACGGACTTGGTCTCAGTCAGAGCTTTATTCTGAAGGTTTGGTTTGGTGCCTGTCATGTAAACAAGCACTTTTTAAAAGTTCTTTGGCTTATTGAATGAATGAAGAGAGACCCCACTCCTTTTCTGTGAGATTTCATACACTGGATGTCATGTAGAACACAGATCATTGGTTGAGGCAAAAATTGTTTTATTCTCTTTCTTTTGGCTGCCATCACGTTTCATTCTTGAGTGGTCAGATAAAGAGAGATTACATGGATGATAGCTTCTGGCTTTTTGGAACACCTAGTACATTCAATTGTAATGATATTTGTGGGAAAGGAAAGCACTGGACTACATCAGTGCATGTCTAGACATAACGCTTGACTCAGTGGTTCTATCCCATGTGCATAAAGCTGCGAACTACACTTGGAATTGGAGGGATGCTCAAGCCTTCTCCTTACTACCTTTATACTTCTATAAACCTTAGTGAACAAGACATCTTGAGTTGTTTTCTCCTCTGTGAAGTAGAAAACATAATAAAAAGTGCTAATAATTCTTTTAGTGTTTCTTCTATTCCAAGCCCAATATTAACATTTGCAAACACTGTTTTGCTTAGTTTTTATGCTCACTCTTTCTCCATGCCACTTCCATGTCTTAGATGATGACTGAAGCTCAAGAGGGATTTGCTAATTATGATAATCATGGAGAGGCAACACACCTAACAAGTGACAAAGTTAGGATGGAGCTGGAATTGGAAATTTGGAGTCTTAATGGAAATAATATGCTATTTTACTCTTCAGTACATTTGGGAAAACAAAGAACAATACAGCCTGATAGAGTTTATCCCATCCTCTTGTAATTTCATGAACACATAACTGCAACTATCAGACTGGGAGAGATTCAAGGTTACATGTCCTTTTTTTTCCCCTGGTGTCTTCAGAGTCTAGCACAGAGTCTTGTAACATTACAAAACATTACCTTTTTCTTCACTTCTCTTTTCCTTTCCTTCTTTGAAAAGAGCAGTTACATTTGCCATAACCCACAAAGTTATTTGAAAGACATTTCTGGGAAAGGATGGGGAAGCGGAAGGTGTCCTGGGTTCACTCTCTAACTCTTTCTCTTTCTGTCTGCTGAGAATCTTCACTGCTGTGCCTCTCATAAACCCAGTGTTGCCAAGAATTTTGTGATTCTTAAGACAGGTTAGGGTGAGTGCTATGTTGAGAACAAAAATGTGAATAGACATATTTAAAACTCTAGGAAATATTATTGTTCTATCTGAAGCATAGGCCCTGGCTTAGGTAACTTCACACAGTGCAAGAACACGTGCCTGGCCAATCCATGTATTTGACAGTGGTAATTTTATAGGAGGAGAAAATAGTTCAGTGACTCCAGGGGCAAGAGCTGAGAACTGAACAAATGCTATAGGATACATAAGTTTTAGAAGACCTTACTTTTCTAGTTCCATCTACTGTGAAAATTCCAAGGAAAATCATTTAATTCTTATTTTTCGTCCTGTTCTCTACTAGGGTCCTAAAAAGGAAAAAAAGCCACATCTAGTCTCAGTTATATGATTCTGATGTATTAATGTTTCAAGTTCATTGTTTGTGTAACATATTAATTTCTTTTTGAATCTTTTTATTTATATAACTACACATGTTAATTTCATTTTGAATCTTTTTATTTATATAACTACACATGTTAATTTCATTTTGAATCTTTTTATTTATATAACTAGTAAATAATTACATAAGTCAACACACTCAGTTGAACAAATCATTCCTGAGTGAAAAAATTTCCACGCATGTTCCAAATAGAAAGGAATAAAATTTTAAAAGGATTAAATGGCGCATCTTGGCCTAATGCCCTGAACAGTCAGAAGCAAATTAAGGAACAAAGGCCAAACCTCAAGAATCTCTCATGAACTACTAAAACAGAAGTACACTGGAAAGAAAAACATCAACAGCAGCAAACCAGGTCATACTTGAAATAAGAAATCAGCTTAAAAGTTTTTTAAATTCAAGGCTCTTTTGATACATTATGAATACACATCATCATTGCATTCAACATTAAGAGTTTGTACCAGAATAAGAGTTTTAAATTGCTTACATTGGCTGTCCTTTGTACCCTAACTGGTCTTGGCTCAATGGTCATTTGAAATCCTTAAGGATGATCTATTCTTAAGTAAGTAAGATATTCATGACTGGAGGAAGCTGAATATTAGATAGGGAATCAATAGGCCAGACTTTTATCTTTCCACTAATTTCAACTCTTGATCTACATATGATAATTATCTGGGGAATTTAAATATAGTCACACTTTTATGGAAAGCTACAAACCATAAGAAGAGAGCAGGATTCATTTAAAGAGTGTCATTTTGTGTTTTTGCCTTTAGACCTGACACACCAATTTCTGGTTTTAACATGAAAATATTTCATTAAATGGTAGATCACAAAGTGAACCACAGAAATATTCTCAAAGCATATTGGTGATGGAAATACTGTTTTCAGAGATGTCTCTGTTGTTTGGAGGGGAAACAATGTGGGAAGCAGTCCGATTGGAAATGAGGACTATATTCATTATTTATTATGAGTAACTGCCAGTCTGCACATAGAAGCAACAAAAGTGGGTTTTGACATGTTTAATAAGTATCCCAAAGCTATTTTTCAGTACTTGACTTATTATTATTATCCTACAGTCACCATAGGAAATCAGACAAAGAAATGTGATCCTTCAAAATATACTGAGAAAGTGTTGTTTTGAAATATTTTCTAACCTTTAAAGATGACAGTAGTGTTTTATTCTCAAATTACATCTATATCTCCCTGACGATGTTTTTAATTGTTCACTTAGTAGTAAAAACTAGAATTCTAAGGGAAAGGAAGTACAGCAATATCCCTGGGGAAGAAGAAACAGGAAAGGGATTCCAAAAATGGAACTTCGTTCTCATTGCAAATGAGGCCAAAATTAGTGGTCTTGTACTTTTCCTTATAGTTCTTGTGGAATGGCTTGTGGAATGGTCATTCAAAAAGTGACTACACACTGTCAGGACTGTAGGCCACTACCAAGAAAGGAGATTTGGTTTATAAAGCTGAACAGAATTTGGTGAAGGCTTGTGCTCTTCCTATTAATGAAAGAATGTGAGATGGCTATAATAAAAAAAAAAAAGGTAGATGCTTTAGCCAATTAGATGAGGAAAAGAAGTCAAACTTCAGGCCAAGGACTCTATGAGCCATCTGCCTGACCAGCACTCTAGGTACAGCCCACTCACATGTCCTTTTGCAGAGCTCCTGACTTCCTGTTAGTGAATGATGTTCATTCTTCATGCCAAAATATGGGTAACTTCTTTCCAAAGTCCTTTTCTGTCACTTCCAAGCAAATAACTTGTGGTTTTAGAAAAATAATTTCTTTGTTTTTCCTGGTTGGGTAGCAACCCATCCAGGGCCTTTAACAGACATCAGGAACAAAGTGTATGTGAATCCTTAGGGTTTTCAATGTCCTTGGCTGATTATGTGTTTTTCTGGATGGTAACTACCACTCATGAAATTAAATAAGCTCTTAAATTAGAAGACATGGTCTCAATACTTAAAACTTTAATATAAAACCTTTAGCTTGCTTTCTGTTGGAGCAATGGTAAGGATACATGCTAGGCAAAATGGCTCCTACTGTCTAAGGTGTTCCCTTGTTGTAAGGTAGAAAATACAGGGAACTGCTTTTTACATTAAAATTACTCTCTTGCTGGTTAAGCACATCTTTATAGCTCTCAAAGGTATGAACTTAATTTTAGGAAGAAGAATCATGGGAGAAATAGGGCTTCACATGGATAACCAGGCAGAATTCTGTGTTTTTATAGCTGACTGTTGAAAAGTCTTTGAGCTTGATATATCATTCATTCACACCACAGACCATCCTGACCTCATGACTGCTAAGCTGAAAGTCACTCAACTGAGGTCTTGTTGAGAAACTCTCAAATTCCCTGCTCTAGTAGAACTTATGTCGCTTTATGGCAAACTGTTACTTAATAGGTATAGTGTATGTATACCAAAGCAATATACAGATACTACATAAAGAATTTTACTCATACCTCTAGGTTTGTTGAGAGAGGGGGAGGGAGAAACTTATTCCACTTTCTTAAATTAAAGACACTTTTCTATACTAGGGACTCCTGAGAATCATCAACTTTATTTAATTGCAGTTAGGGCCAGCAGGAAAAGTACGAGCGGGAGAGCTGTTTAGCTGAAACTGGGCTAAGGTGCTGTGGTTCATTTTAGGTTAACGAGCTTTTCTGGTTCCATTCCCAAAGTCTCTACTAATAGATGTGAACATTTTTCCAGTCTTGAAACCATCATCCTGCCCAGCTCTCTAATGTGTTTCTGTCAGCAGTTGTTGTCATTCATTTATCTGGGGATGATTATTTTAAGGAATAAAAAATGAAACATGAAAAGATTATAATTTCCTTTTGGTAGATTTGTGTGAGTAAACATTTTTGATATATTTGTAGATAATCATTTCATAACTTTAGAAATATATTAATTTTCAAACCATTGTGGGTAGAAATAATGAACTTTGCCAAGGAAGTCTTTGTAGAATGCAATTCTAAAACTTTGCTAATATGTTTTTGGCACTATTCATGAGACATTATGATGTGGAAACACATATTTGACTGGGAGCCTGAAGGCCAGGGCTCTAGTCTTCATTTCACTGCCAAATTTATGTGTGACTTGCAAAGTGAGGAGATTTGAAAAAGATAAGTCTTTTTCCAGCTATCAATTTCCATATAGACAGATAGCATCAAATCAGATTCAATTTCATGGGGATGACCTTAGACTTACAGAATTGTCAATAATGATGAACCTGAGACTCAGATAAAATATGCCACTGGCAAATCTTATAAAAGAGTGTGGCTTATGCATTTTGTAATGGAGGAATCACTTTTACAGGATATCTCTCCCTAGATACCGACAAAAGCTGGATAAAATAAAACAAGCAACCCCCTCCCACACACACACAACTGTTAGAAGGCTCTGGAGAGCAATCAGAAATTTGAAGAGAAATGTGATGAGTTCAGTTTTTCCAGTTATTATTCTTCTTACAATTTTATGTTAGTCAGCTTTCTAGAAAAACAACGTAGTGAAGAAATAATTTGGTTCACTGTTTCAGAAGCTTTAGATGATGATCATGTGGTTCCGTTGCTTCTGGACTCATTGCAAGGCAGAATCATCATGGTGGAAGAGTGTGTTAGAGTTAGCTGCCCCACTCATGGCAGTTAGCCACAGTTTAAGAGGGGAAGAACCATAGAGGAGAGGATCGGGGACAAGATATAGTCCTCCAGCTTGCAGTCCTATGACCCGCTCTCTTCAACAAGGTTCACCTCTTAACAGCTGTAAGGTATGAACTCGTCAATGAATTAATTGATTGCTGAGATTACTGCCATCCTGTTATAATCACTTTCCCCCAAATCATGCCTTTGAATATTGTTGCATTAGGGACCGGGGCATCCGTACGACCTGCCCTTTGAAGGACATTTTAGACCCCAACAATAACAAATATTTGCTATTTGTAACTGGTATGAGGCTAAGAAATGAAGCAGAAAACTGATTGCTGAAACCATTTTCTACCTAAGTAACCTGAGGAAATAAAAACTGGAGATCAAGGTCATTAAATGAAACAGAACTTCAAGGTCTAATATCCCACAGGAAATGGAACTTCAAAAAGTGATTCCAAAATTCTATGCAGGTTTTACCCTGAAAGTGTTTGTGAAATTGTAAGCTGCATATAGTGAAATCCTATAAAAATGCACAAAGCAGTAGCTAAAAGCTAAAATGTCAAGTGCAGCTTTCTAGCAGGCTCACAATGCTGATGAGATAGAATTTGAATTCCAAGATACTTCAAAGGAGGGCTCTTGGTAAGCATGTCAAGATCCTAATGAGAGACCCTATATCCCTGGAGTAAAAGACAAATTGGAATAGACCAGGCCTCAAAGAAAAACAAAAAACAGACAAACAAAAGACCCTCCCCCAAACCCAAAATACCACCACCACCACTACCAAAAACTCCTCTGGTTTGAATCATCTCAATTATTGAATGGGTCAAGGTGATTTGTCACTAACCCATCTCCATCAAAAGAAAGTAAAATGTTTTCAAAGAAAAGTAGCATCACACAGAGCCTCTGCAATGTTTCATTTACAATTTTCTACATTCAAATATGTCAGGACTAAGGCAAAATAAATGGAAACGCGATCCATGTACCAAATTTTTCAGCTATAAAATTTAAAATGAGTACAACTCATATAAGAAAACACATGTCAAAATAGACTTTTCCATCAGAGAAATCTATTTAAATAATTAAAAATACAATTGTTTAATTGAAGAATCTAATTAATAAAATTTAAAGTTATGTTTAGGAACAGATTAAATACAGAAGAAAAAATAATGAATTAGAAAAAAGATTCATAGCAAATATTCACATGAAGGCCTAGAGAGGAAAGAAATTACAGTGAAAATTTAAAAAAAATAAATTGAAAAGCTCCCAAAATGGAAACAACTATCGCAACTGCAGCAAGATAAAGTATGGAGCGTTGGCTTTGGGAGCAGGTACTTTGGGAGGGCTTGAAGAACTGTGAAGAAATTTTAGCAGAGATGGAAAAATATAGTGAGAAAAACTGTGAGGACTAAAGAAAAGGCAACTTACGTTTTGCAGAGCCAAACATTTGACAACTTATCTGTGATTATGTAAGACATAGAAAATGCCCCTGAAACACTCAGGGAGCTAGCTGTGAAGTGTGGTTAGTCTAATGTTGAAAGGGTCATTTGACTTTTGTGGGGGGGCCTACATATGGTAAAATATAAGAAAAAAAATTGAGCTAAAGGAGAAACTTCACATTTCAAGAAAAATGAGATGAAATAATTTAATAACTAACAATATTAATAATTTTAATGACTGCAGCCTTTTCTCCCATCTGAGTACTAACCAGGCCCGATTCTGCTTAGCTTCCGAGATCAGACGAGACTGGGCACGTTCAGGGTGGTGTGGCCATAGATGACTGTAGCCTTTTTTGTAGACTCGATAATGGTGCTCCAGGATATGAGGATCTGTGCTAATGGATTTTTTGTTTTTTTGACCGAGGATGGAAATCATGCCTTGCATTTCTGAGAATGGCACCAGAACCACTAATCTAAATCACCGGCTCTCTGTTAATAGATTGTTATCTCACGATCATATTCAAATCAAGGGTAAGCATATAAGACTACTATCAAGACATCAAAAAGATTTAAAGTGGGAGCATTTTTACTTTACTAAAGGAAAATAAATACTAGCAACCTTGGAAGTGTGCCTCACAAGTCTTATTAAGATGAGATGGGGGCATTCAAGGTGGTATGGCCATAATAGACAGGGTAGTATGGCTGTAGAAATAAATCTTATTAAGAATATTGGGCCAGGGATTTAGCTCGGTGGTTCCGGTGCCTGCCTTGCAAGCTCAAGGACTGGGACTGATCCCTGATAAACACATACAACAGTGCTGGGTGGTTCACATCTGTAATCTCAGTACTTGGGAGGCAGAGGCAGGAGGTTTGCTATGAGCTCAAGGCTGAGCTCAGGGCCAGCCTGAATTACAAAAGCGAGACCTTGTTTTTTTTTTTTTAAAGAATATTGTTGCACAACACTGTGAGAAAAATTTAAGATATAAAGGAGATTATTTTAATGAAATCAACTGATATGTTTAATAAAGCGGTTTATAATTTGATAAACAAGACATCCACCAAAATTTTAATAGGGCTTCACTTTCTTGGATTGAAAGAAATGTAGATGGTTTAACCTCTTTACTTTCTACAGAAAGCAACCAAATTTGTAAAGTCATTGAGCTACAAAGACCATTTTTATGGAAAAGTAAAGATTACTTAGAACATAAAATTAACATCCTGGAAGGGTAGCCAGGGGAACCATTCTAAGGAGCAGAATTTTTTCTAAGTCTTCAACATGCTTTCTTTCAGAGAGGAGAAAATATGATATGCTAGACCTGTAGCTGACTTACAGAATTCTTCTAGCTCAGTAAGTACTGACTATGTGCTTTTCAATCTTTCACTGTTTAAAACAGTATCTACCTTAGTTTTAGAATGTTTATACACCTATTTCATACTTAAGATAGGGAGCACTAATTTATAAGTCCTCAAGTTGAAATAAAACCCACCTAAAAAGTTGCACCAAACAAATCACATCTTGATGGTCATTAGCAAGAATTGATCTTGGTTTAGATGATAGAATCTTGATCTGTAACTCTGAGTCTAATACTGTAAAGGTAAGATCTTCAGGGTCTTCAAAGGGGTGGATGTATTTTGCAAACCCTGCTCTGTCATATTGACTCTGGACTTGGTATAATAATGGTAAGGATAGCTTACATAAATGTTTAATAGACATTTTCATGTTAAAGCTTGACTTGCCTCTTGTTAATGTTGGAGCATCGTAAACTGAAGGAAGTCAAGGAGAGAGGAGAGTTGGATGTGAAGGAGATTCACACACCCAGTCAAGCCAGTATGGATTTTCCTCAGCCACTCCATCTAGGGTGGCAGCCATTTTGGAGCAGAATGAAATCATCCCACTATGTTCTGACAAAATCCCTAATATGTCAAAGTGAAAATTTTTTAAAAATGTGATTTTTAAACTCATTAATGTCTAAGATGGTTTATTATGTAGCAATATATAATGAAAAAAGTACGGCTGAAAATAGGGGGGTTAAGAGTTTTGGAATCCTGAGGAAGAGAGAGAAAAGGGAAAAATGATATAGGAGTAGTATTTAAGATCAGTACTGGCAAAATAATTTCTTAAAACTTATTTTAAACATTAAGCTACATGATCAAAAATTACCATAATCCTAGAGGGAGGTTGCAAAACAAAACTTACCTATACACCTTGTTGTCAGACTGTTAAATACAGGAACAAAATAACTCACTTAGAAGTAGCAAAAAAAATGCATGTTACCTTCAGGAGAAAAACAATGATTTATGATCTTCTTTTTCTTTGTTTTAGATTCCACATACAGATGAGATCATATTTTTCTTCTCTTTTTGTGTTATTTCACTGAGCATAATGCTCTTGAGACCCATTCATTTTGTGACAAATAGAAGGATCTCCTCCTTTTTTTTTTTTTTTGTTTAGTTTTTTGAAACAAGGTCTCACTTTGTAGTTCAGGCTGGCCTTGAGCTCAGCCTCAAACTCACATAACAGCAGTCATCCTGCCTCTTTCTCCCCCACCACACCTGGCACTGTGGTATGTGGTACTGATTGCTGGTGGGCGAGAGTCTTCACGCCCAGTATTGTTGTATGTGGTATGGGGGATCAATCCCGGCCCTTGCACTTGCAAGACAGGCACTGGAACCACTAAATCCCTGCCCCCTCCTTTTTAAGGCTGAATGGTGTTTCATTATATGTAAATATATATACATTCTATATCTATGCATATATCATTCAAAACTGTGAAAGTTATATTGCCAGGAATGTGAACTATTTTATTCCATTATATTTTAGAACTCAGATCAAATGAACTATTTTTTAAAAAATTAAGTGACCATATGTGACATAAATATAGGTATTTCAAACAGAACATTTATTATTGAAATTCACAATAAAAATCACAGGAAAGAAAATGCGATTGAACTGATGGCAATTTTTTCCAAATCTTTATGAAGAAAATAGTAGCTTTACATAAAGTCTGGAAAATAAGGAGCACTTTACAACACAGTGTGCAAGACTAGAAAAGTGAGATAAAAATTTCTAACAATAATATTGCAAGAAGGACAGTTACATAGTGAGGCTGATATTAAAAGTCAGTCTCTTTTATGAACATTGGTGGAAAAAAAACCCTATGCAAAACATGTGCAAGTAAAATTCATAAATATAAGGTGCTTTACAACAAAGTTTGTTATATATGAGAAAAGTCTGATTAATGTTGAAAACATTGATCAATGCCAAGTTTCCACAAATATAGAAATAAGCATACTTACTAGTGAAAAAATGAAAAATATTACCACTAAGATTGGTATTGGGAGCCAGGAATCTCATCATCCCTGATGCTATGGTGGGCAACCTTCCAAGCCCTCTTCAGTGATATCATGTTCTAGTATTCACGCCCTTGTGTCACCCTCTCCCCTGAAGGAAGGCTGAACTTTCCGACTCACTTCTAATAAACCAAATACGGCACAAATAAAGAGATGCCACTCTGAGACGAGAGTGAATGAAGGTCACTTCCATAGACCCTTGTTCTTTCTTCAACAGCTCTAATCTCTGCAGTTCGCTGTCTTGACATAACTTTGTGAAGATGCCCAAGAACTGACGGACCTAAGATTGCAAGTTGTGCCTGAGCTCACATAAATGAGTTATTCATACTTCCTCATTGCAGTTTTCAGTATGACCACAGTCTCCACTGACTGACTGGTAGACTACAATTCCCTGAAAGACCATGGTGATTAATGTTGTCATCAAATTGATCGAACTGAGATATGTCTAGGGAACTGATTAGTACAGTACCGGTCTGAGATGTTGGTGAGGGTGTTTCTAGAGATGCCTGGCACGTGCAACAGAAAACTGAGTGGGGAGATTCAGGTGTTAAGGGCACAGTGGGTGTCAGAACAGAACAGGGATGAAGCACTCTGGCAGAGGCTTGTCTTGTTTCCTCTCCACTTCCGCCCACATGAAGTAAGCGGTTTGCTAAGCACACTCTTCCTCCATCATACTCCACCTCACCACAGAGCTGCAGGTTGTGCAGCCAGCTGACCATGGATGAAAACCTCTGAAATGCTAAACTAAATAAATCTTCCCTCCTTTATGTTGAGATTCTCAGTTATTTTATCACAGAGCTAGAAAGGTGACTAACACTCACCTTGAGCCACAGGCTCTGAGATGAGCAGCAGTCACATTGATGGGCCAATGACATAATATAGAACTAATAGAACCATAATCAGCACTGTCTTGTATATTTTATAATGTGCAACAAGACCAAGGAATACCATGAAGATATTGTATTTATTATATTGATTTATTATATTCACACATTAAAAAATCAATAAACAAAAATCATTTTACAATGTAGGTACAGATATGAGTATAAATATATATTAGTGATAAAATTTAAAACAGATCAAAATAAAGTTGTGGCTGTAGCTCAGCAGTAGAGTACTTGTCTAGCATGTGCAAAGTCTTGGGGAAATGATGATAAAATAATAAATACAATGATACAATGGACTTAATGAATATGAAGAACATCTGTTTATCAAAATATATCGTTAAAAGTGTGAAAAGCAGAATACAGATTGGAAGAATATATTTTAAAGAAATACTAAATGGTATAAATTAATGTGCTATATATAAAGAATGCATACAATTTATAACAAAAAATATAGTCTGTCCATTTAAATTGGATGTCTTTAAAAACTTACAAAAACAAACAAAAAAACTTACAAAAACAGATATCTAAATATCAAAAAACATATGCAAAGTGCTCAATATTATTAGGTATAGAAGATATGTAAATCTACTAATACCAACTAGATCATCAAAAACATAATTAAAACTAAAACTAAAATCAAGAACCCAGTACCAATTTGGCATAGCAAATGATGGTAATTCCATAGAAAAAATGGAAGTCTCAAAGGTCACTAGTCTTATATGTAGCTACATTTATACATATTCTTCCTCCTCACAATTTCACTTCTGTATGTATCCCTAAAAGAGAGTGTTATATATGTACATGAAATGGGAAATGTAAAAAACCAAAATCTCCTAACAGCATTGTAGATATGTCACCAAATGTAAGTGAACTGGAAGTAGCCAGTAGCAGAACGGATAAATTGTTCTTTGGTAACAATCGATAAACTGGGCATTGTTCCACATGCCTGTAATTTCAGCACTAGGAATGCTGAGGTGGAAGGATCACTGAGAGCTTGTCTAAGCCTGAGCTACATAGTGAGTTTAAGGCCATGCTAAGCTACATGGTGAGACCTTGTCTTAACACAAACAAACAAACAAACAAACAAACACATAATGGAATATTACACAGTAAGAAAAAATGAGTAAGTATTGCTAATAATGAGAAATAACATCAGTGGGGTTCCAAATCACAACAACTGAGAGGAAATAGATGTAAAAGGACACACAGTGCTAGAGTGAGGTGAGAAGGAAGCCAAAACCAACCAGTAGTGCTGATGAATGCTACCCTATACTACTTTGCTGGGAGTATAGAGGGTGGGGATTTGGAAGAGACTTTCCGGGATGCTGTAACATTTTATTTCCTATTCTGGATCACATTACAGTGAGTTCATACTGGGAAGAAACACTGAGGTCTACTGATTTATGGACTTTTCTTACTGCACGTTCTGCTTTGGTGAAACACTGCTGGACCTAATCGCCAAATTTAGTCGCGCAGCTGGATACAAGGTCAGTGTTCAGAAATCATTAGCCTTTGTATACACAAACAGTAGACCCACTGAGATGGAAATTGGGAAGTCAGTCCCTTTCACGATAGCACCCCCAAAAATAAAGTATCTAGGAATCAATCTAACAAAGGGGGTAAGAGACCTCTATGCTGAAAACTATAGCACTCTGAAAAAGGTGATAGAAGTAAAATGTTAACTTAAAATTTTTCTCTTTAATCTTATTTTCTTGTTATAGTACATACATTAGGCCAAAAAGGAGGTACAACGTACTCAGGATGCATAGGGCAGGCAGGTCTGCCTGTTGCCCCACCTGTGCAGGGTGGTCCCTGCGGCTTCTGCACTCGGTTCAGGAGTGCAGCTAGCCTGCAGGCCTTCTGGCTTTTCAAACATCATCATGAATTCATGGCTTTATGTGAAATGTCCTCACTTTTTTTTTCTTAAATCACTTCGCTGAGCTATGACTGACATGGATAAACATGCCTAACGTAGACAATTTGGTGATACTGAGGATAAAACCTTTGAAAATCCTAACGCTATCGAGCTCACAGATAACCCCCAACCTTCCAGCATTTCCTCTCACCTCCTTTATTGTTATTAATTATTATTAATTTGTAGTAAGAACACTTAATGTAAGATGTACTCTCATAGCAAGTTTTAAGCCTGCAATTGGTAACATTACCTCAAAGCACAGTGCTGTGTGGTAGATTGACAGCACTTACTCAAGCTGATCAACTAGAAATTTGTGCCCTCTGATCATCACTTCCCATTTATGGTAAGATTTCTTTCTTTTTAAGGCTAAATAATATTTCATTAAATGTTTATACTATATTTCTTCATTATCCCCCCTTGGTAGATAGTTGGGATATTTGAATAATGCTACAGAACATGAATGATATCTCTGAAATCCTGATTTCAATTCATTTGAATAACTATATGAAAGTAGTATTGCTGGATCATATTGTAGACTTAATTTTTATTTTTTGAGGAACTTTTGTAGTGTTTTTTTAGAAATATAGTACCAATTTATGTTTCCACAGAGTGCAAGAGTTCCATTTTTCTGCATCTTTACTAATGTGGTTTAAAAAAAAATCATAGCTGTCCAATCAACTGTAAGGTGATATCTCATAGAGTTTTGATGTTTATTTTTCTAAGTATTAGTGACGTTGAACACTTTCCAAAATCACGTGAGACTGAAAACAGACACACAGCCCAAAGGAATAAGTAGAACACTCAGAAATAACCCTATTTTTAGATGGATAATAGTCTCTGACAAGAGAGCCAAGAATATAAAAGGAAAAGAAGAGCTAACCTTTTCATAAATAGTACAGAGAGAGCAGCACAGCCACACACATGACTGAAATTATACTGTATCTTTTACTATATACAAAAAGCAACCTTAAATGGATGAAAGGTGTAATGCCTGAAACCATAGAAACTCTGAAAAGAAAATAGAGAAAAAGTTCCTTGAGTCTGGACGTGGCAATAATTTTTTGGCTAATAGTGAAAGTACATATTAAGACAAGGAATTTATTACATCAAATGAAAATGCTGTTGCACAGCAAGAGAAGTCATCAGCAAAATGAAAAACTGCCTGCAGAATGGAAGAGTATTTGCATGCCATACATCTGAGAAGAGTTAAAACTACCCTTCTATACAAATTTCCATACAAAATAATAACCTGATTTTTTTAAATGGGCAAAGAATTCGAATAGATACATCTTTAAATGAGCTGTAAAAATTCCCTGACTCTTAAAGTTGGCTTCAAATTAGCATTCTTTACAATATTTCAGACTAAACAAAAGACATCTGTTAACTAGATTTAGTCATTTGTAAACTCTGACCTGTACTGTGAATATAGAAATCTGGAATTATAGAATTGGATGCTAAGTACTGCCATCTCTGATGTCAAGCCGTAGCAAGTAGTTTTATTTTTTTCTTTCTTTCTTTCATCCTTGGCACGACTCAATATTGGAAAATTTTAGGCGTATTCACTTTGGCTAAGTTTGAGCAGCTTCCACTTTAGAAATGTCTTCCTTCCTTCTTTGATTGTCACAGTTGTCGCTCAAAGTCTCGCCGAAATGTTATACTCTGTGCCACTCTCATTGCTGCCATCATCTCATGGAAAATGAACTGTCCCACAATCTATATTATTATTTCCATCTTTCTGTTACTGATGCTGTGTATCAAACTGTTTTTCATTTCTCTTTTTACTTTGTAAAATCCATGAGAGCGGTCAAAAGAGAAATCAGGTAAAGTTTTCTTCTGTTTGAATGATGCAAGTTAAATCACACTATGCAAAACAAGACAGAATTAATAGGTAGAGGCAATGGTTTTTGTGAAACAAGATTTTACCTTGGGTGGTTTTCAGGGGCGTTTGGATGCCCCCATGGTGGCACAAATGTAGCTATCTCTTTCATCTGCTTCATTGTCACCATAGGCATACTGTGAAGAATGTCCTTGGAAATTGCCTCTTAAGCACCACCCTCTGTGGAAGCAAGAGCCTGGATGAGTGAGCAGCAGAGCAGAAGAGTAAGTACAAACCTCTAGGACCTTCCAACATTTACAACGAAAATAGAAATGCCATGCCTGGCATTTAGAGGTAGTTACATAAGTGAGTAAAACTGTTTCTATTACTATGATGCTATTTCATAGACAGAGAGATTGATAAATAATGGCAGTTTATTAGTTCAGAGTTCTAAAAGCTAGATGGTACAGGTGTCTAGTGAGGACCTTCACGTTAGTGAGGGCCCCTCACAGAGTCGAGGTGGTACCAAGCCTCTCATGGGAAGGAGGCTCCCCAGGAGGAGGGCAAACTGCCTTATAACAGATCTGTCTTAGTGGTAACTAACTCACTTCCTTGGTAACCAACTAATCTGTGTGTGGATGAATGCACTGCTAAGAGTAGAGTTCTCATGACCCAATTAATTGCTCCCCAAAGGTGCCACATTTGAGCACTGCTGGACTGAGGCCCAAGTTACCATCATATGAACTCTGTAAGGACATCTCCAGCCACAGCAAAGAAGGAGACAGAAATGAACATAGTCTTGCATTAATGACCAGTAGATAAACCCTTCTCACTGTTAGAGCTCACTGTGAATGTTAACCCATGTCTCACTTCTTCAAGCACATGCAATATCACAGTCTCCTTTGTCCATGATAATGAATACACAAGGACATTTTCTCGATTCTCAAGCAAGCCAAGCTGATTCTCATCACTGGGAGTTTCTGCTTCCTTCATTTAAAAAATTTCTTCCCATTTCCTACTCATTAGCTTTCTCATCCTTTCAGTCTCAGCATCAGTGCGAACTCCTGACCAATGCCTTCCTGGTCATCCTCCCTGAGGCAGAGCTGGCCAAGGCTTTTATAATCACAATCTGTTCAGTTCTCCTCCAATAGGAATGGTTATATAAAATTACAATGCTTCTCAGCTTATATATTTTCTATCCTTGAATGAGGTAAGGTTTGTGAAAGCAGAGACATTTTTAAAATCTCAAATTACTAATGCTGACCCTAGAATTAAAAGGTATATTTTTTGGTTAGAGGAGTAAACACATTAGGGAAAGACTAATGAACTTTAAGTAATTAACAGGATAAACAAATTAAAATAGAAATGTCTTCTGATTTGTAAGGCCTGCTATACTGGCCTCCAGGAGGGTCACAGAGATATGTACAAACTGTGGGACTTAAACAGAACAGAAACTGATGTTTCAAAGTTCTGGAGCCTGGAGGTCAAAGATCAAAGGATTCTCAGGTTTGGTTTTCTGAACTGTCACTTGGCTTACAGAGAGCTGTATTCTTCCAGGGTCTTCATATGACCTTCATTTTGTGTATATACATTGCTGGTGTCTCTTTCATGCTTGACACCAAAGTGGACCAGGGCCTCACCCTTATGACTTCAATTAACCTTAACCATCACCTTCAGTGGCTCTCTCCAACTACAGTTTTGGTGGTGGTTAACACTTCAAAATATAAACTTTTCAGGGATGGGGCATAATTAACTCAACGACACCTATATTTATCTCTGGCATGCTGTGTTCTAATTGTTGAAGCTTGTGATCTTTCCAAAATAAAGTAGAGTATCATTTACATTGCACTTAGATTGGTGGTATAAGGACTTAAAAGGGAGTGTGAAAGTGCTTATTTTTACTAGGTACTACTCAATTATCAGAGAATCTATGCTGATTGAGCATCGTATTTTCTTTTTTTCCTTTATTGAGTTTATTGGTACATTTTAGATATACATTATGATCACATTGAATATTGAGAATTTGTACTTGTACGTGATGCATCTCCTCAACTTTTTTCTTATTCTCCTGCCCTCCATTCAGCCTCCCCCCTCTATGTACATAAACTTTATTTCCATTTTTTTAACCATCAAATTTTGTCTTTCATCCACCGCAGAACATTGATTCTCTTGCCTCTGCAGACATAGAAATTCAAGCATGAAATTTTCTTATTAAAGATTCCATTGTTTGTTTCAAATAGCACACAGATCAGGGAAACATAGTTTAATTACTTAAATGGATCTATTATAAATAGTGGTTGACTGATACATTGCTTACTTAGAAAAGGAAATCAAATTGGTATATTTAATCCTGTTGAGTAATAAGCAGTGATTGCTTTTTGATTTATGGTTTCACACTAAATACTTTTCATTTTAAACTTCAGAACAATAATGATTACTTACATATAATTAGAGTAATCTTTTTTTTTTCAACTTGAAGAAATCTGCTGACTCGCTTAAGTTTTTATTATTCTATCTGGAAAACTGCCTCGAACAAAAGCATCTTGGCGGGCAGGAGAACGGGAAAAAATGAGAAGTAGGTCGTGTCATATACTGGTACAAATTCTCCATGTCGATTGTGATCATAACATGTATGTAAAATGTACCAATAAAATTAATTATATAAAAAATTTTTAGTTTTGCCAAATACTCCTGGCTAAAAGCAGAAATAATACATTTTCGTTTTGCTACCATACAAAAATTTACCAACAGATGTTCTTGGCGGGGCTTGAAGCTGTCGGTTCAATGTAACACACATGCCTAGTGGCAGAGGCAACAGTTCTTGTGTTGGCTGTATTGTCGAGCCTTTAAGCTACATAACACAGGGTCTCCCAGTTTGCTGTCCAGAGATTTTGTTGGACCAACTCTTGAACTTATGGAAAAAATACATTTTTTTCAGACAATAATTTTGATGGAAGTTTTATTCTTCTGGGATTACTGAATAAGAAAAATTCTGGAAAGTAAGAAAGACTTGCTTCAGTTCCTGATAACATACCACTGTTCTGATGTAGAGATTCTGAGCATGCCTTGCTGAGATAGAGTTCGTCTGATACTACTGGCCTTCCAGCTACAATCTGGTCCTAGGTATAGTTGGAGTGCATCCAGGCCTACAGAAGGAATTTGTTTTGGAAAGGAAGAATATATTTTAGCTCCTTCAGAGTTGTCTTGCCATGTCGCCGAAGTCTGAATAGTTAATTTTCCATGAAAAATGTGGGATTATTTTTTCATAAACATTAGTATGAGGAAGACTAGATATCAGAAATAGCCAATCAAGTATAAAATCAATCCATATTTTATTCTAATTCAATCTACTTCTTATTCCTGGGCTTGCCCAACTCCGTCTAACCTCTGCTCAAATTGTTAAATTATTTACACAGATGGCCCTTTTGCTTGCTTTGTGAGACTTGAGAGATCTTTTGCTCATACTCTTCCCCTCTTCCTCCCAGAAACACCACAAATTCATTTTCTTGCTCATTACATCTTTTCCTTCACATCTTGAACCAAGGAAGCCATAAGAGACAGGATGTAGACAGGATGGTGTGGGTGAGCTTAGAATTTCATCCAAATGAACGTGGTGTACTGTTTGTCCAGGATTGTTTCTGATGACTAGGATTTTGAGTGGTCCTAGCAGAAATGTTAATTTCTTGAGTCTCTTCACACTTCAAGATGGTGGAAAAATAATGGGATTTGAATTATATAGATCTGAGTTCTAATTGTTACTGGTTTGTAAAAATAAGTCATCTTCAGTAATTCATTCTAACCGACAGTAAATGCTAAGATCAGTATAGTGGCTATAAATGCCACCAGAAAGGGGCTGGTCACTCGCATCTCTCTTTTTTCTTTGTACCACAGCTCTTAGAACATGGGATAGTTTGACCTGTTTGATGAATCCAAAGACACTCGAAATACAGTCTGGAAGAGTGAATTCTTCATCTTGGAAGGCTTTTCCAAGTCAAAAAGATGTGTCATATGAAAAATAGTTGCTGTGAAGTTTAAGTGGTTATTTTATGTGTTCTTTCCTAAAGAAAGGTTTCACATTACATACAGTGATGATGATATAAAATTTGCTGCTTTTAAGCATACAGCAATCTGTTCATTGTCAGGCGGAAAGTGAGATAATTCAAAGTGAGATAATTCAAAGTGAGATAATTCAAAATGTCATCTGAGAAGAGTAAGAAACTAAAAGGGAATCAGACAGAGAGGAGGGAATCGTTATAGATGATGAGAGGAGCCATGGGATCCTGGTGAAAGAAGTCACATTAGGGTCATTATCCTGAGAATATAAAATGTCTGTCTAATTCCAGTCTTTCAATATATATACTCTTCTTTTGTCAAGAGAAACACTGCCTCCTCACTGTGCAGTCCGACACTAGACTAATTTCTGGAGTTAGCCGCACTTGCCTTAATGTTTAAAGCTTAGAGTGCTCCCTATTGTAAAATCTAATAAAATATCTAGACTGTTTCCCTACCTAAGTTTCTCCCAATGAGTTCAGGGAGCATGATTCAATTTGTAAATGGATGTTTGTCAGTAATCCCCAAGTATATAAAACTATACTCATATTGCAGATAGTAAAATGTGAGCACTGCTCTCTATCCTGCCCGTTTTCCTTTCCTCTCAGGCCGTGTTTTGCTCTTCTCTATGAAATGGAAATTCTGGTGGCTCAGAGGAATCAACCAAGCTGTGATATTTTAATGTTTGTATCTCTCCTGAGTTGGTTAGAAAATAAACTGAAGTATATCTTCTATTTTTTGCTAGGAATTAAGTTCCATATATCCAATCCCCCATATATGCCAAACAGATTTTGCACCTCAAATTTTGAAGTTTCTGATTTCTACTTTGGTTAGGAGAAGTCAGTATAGAAAATTACACTTAAATATGTAATACACACACACACACACACACACACACACACACACACACACACACACACACACACTAAAACCTAATCATTTAAAATTCTAGGGCCAAGGATTTAGCTCAGTGTTTCTGGCACCTGTCTTGCAAGCAAAAGGGCACAGGTTTGATCCCCAGTAACCACATACAATACTGGGTGTGGAGACTCACGCCCAGCAGCAGTCAGTATCACATACCGCAGTGCCAGGCGTGGTGGCTCACGCCTGTAATCTCAGCTCTCGGGAGGCAGAGGCAGGAGGATTGCTGTGATGTGAGATTAAGGCTGAGCTCAGGGCCAGCCTGAACTACAAAGCGAGACCCTGTCTCAAAAAACAAAACAAAACAAAACAAAACAAACTCTAATATTTTCTTCTTCCCCCTTAAATTTTGCCTCTTTTTAGTCCCAAGACTTACAAAGGAGATTGAGAGAAAAAGAAAAGGATGGTGATAATGTAAAGAGAGGATTGCACAGTATTCTGAAGTCTTTTGGCTCCTCTGGATCTATAAGACCTACATAACTTTTGACTGAAAAAAATTCACAAAGAATTGGACTTAAACTTATAGAAAACTCTTCTAATATCATTGGTAATTGATAGGAAGCAGATCAGATAGGAGGAAGAAAAAGAAAGCAGC
This sequence comes from Petromus typicus, assembly GCA_004026965.1. Taxonomy (NCBI): domain Eukaryota; kingdom Metazoa; phylum Chordata; class Mammalia; order Rodentia; family Petromuridae; genus Petromus; species Petromus typicus. The sequence continues at coordinate 1,709 of PVIR01001447.1, read as the reverse complement.
AATAAGGAAAAGTGAAAAGACAAGAGACACGAGAATGGGAGAGGAGCTGCTCAACTTTTCTTCCTCTAATTCTATTTCTTTGAAGCAGACTGTTTGTTCTTCGTTTTTTGCTTGTTTGAAACAGGGTTTCCTATGTAGTTCAGGATGGTTTTGAATTTACTACGTAGTCCAGGCTGGCTTTAAACTTGCAGAGATCCTCCTGCTTCAGCCTCCGGAGTGTTGGGATTATAGGCATGTGCCACCACATTCAGCTATAAATACACTATTAATGAATGACACAAAGACAAATTCGTCCCACCCTTGGGCACACCGTCACCCCCTTCTCCCTTGTAGCTCTAACTCCTTGTTCTGGTACAGATAATATTGACAACTTTGTCCTATAAACAAAGTTCATAACACCCTGTTCTCCTATAATTCATAAGACATTGGCATCTTTCAAGGCAAAGTTACAGAACTGTTCTCCCTTGGTCTGTTCAGGTGAACTTTCTCATTACATCATTAGAAAAACCACTCCCCTTGACCAGATGCATGAACACTAGAACTTCTCTTTGTTCAACTCTCTTCCTGTGGACAGCAATCCATTGAGCCACTGTTCACCTTACACCTGAAGTAAAGGTCCCCTGTTTCAGTTTGTGTATCTCTGCAGTCTTTTAGCTTCTCACAACAATATCATTTCAAATAGGGTAGGTTTTAGTAATCTCACTTTGCATTATTTTCACTATGGAAGTTCAGAGACGTTGAATAATTTGCCCCTTTACTTGCTCATTAAGAGGTAGATGAGTTCAACCTGAATCTGCTCTCCGTGACAACCTCCTCTCTCAGGCAGGATTAAAAGTAGATACAAACATGGAAGAGAAGAAAGGAGCCTGAAAAAGATTCCTCAGATAATTACTGTATTGATACATTTTAATTCTTTTCCATATCTGTATATATATTAGGACCTAAATTTAGAAAATTCATCAGAATATAAATAAATAGAAATAATCCATTATCCCAGTACCCAAATATTTCAGGGTATATTCTCTTTTAGGGTTTTAAATTCTTCCTTTTCTATTCAACTACATGCTTAGATGCACAAATATTTATAAAACTGAGACAAACTATTCATAACCAAGTTTTTCATTTGACATGTCAAGAATCTTTCCCTTTGTCTACATATTGCTCTGCTATGATCTGAATGATCAAGTTACTCATTTAATCAAGCAAGTTTATTGAATCCATGCTATTATGTCTCATGCATCACACTAGAAAATGGAGATTTTCAAAAGAAAACTGCAGTCATAGCTCTTGTCTTCAGGACTTCATGTTTGCCAAGAGGAGGCAGATAACAAACAACGAACAAGAAAACAAGATTTTAAAAAAACCCTCAACAACTTGATATACAACATATTGTGAAGAAACTATGTTTATGAGTATAACCCACACTGTATTTTACACTGGAAAGTCAGAGAGAGTATTTCTGAGGATATAATAGTGGAGATGAGAAGTAAAGAAGAAGAAGAAAGTTAAAGAGAGAAAATAAATTGAAAAGTTACTTTTCAAACAAGAGAACACAATCCAAACAAGTAAAAAGACTCAAGTCAGGGATGATCTTGCTGTCTGCAGGGAAAAATTTACCTGTGAGCTGCTGAAACGTGGAGTGAGGGGGATGAAGAGAGGTGAGCTGAGAGGGAGCCTTGGAAGAGTTTAGATTTCATTCCAAGTACAAC